>CAJQZM010036411.1:0-22957 GCA_907164665.1 Colias nastes
GTGTTGTAAACGTAAGAGTAGACAAATATAATCAGAAAGCTCCGAATCGCTAAGCTATTGAAGTTTCACGTGTTATTGTGAGTTAATTTTAAAAGATAGACATACTTATGCTGTCTAGGAATTTATTTTTATATAATAATAATAATTTAAGAACATTTGTGTCGTACATGATTTCTATGTAGCTTTAACCATTAAGGCTGCACACGCGACGGAAGCTTAAAAAATGGAGTAACTTCTCCCGTTTTCCCAATATTTCCCTTCACTGCTCTGCTCATATTGATCGAAGCGTAATAAAAAGTATACTATAACCTGCCCAGGAGTATGAAGAATAATTGTGCCAAATTTCGTTAAAATCCGTCGTGTAGTTTTTGTTTCTATAACGAATATACAGACAGACAGACAGACAGACAAAAATTTTACTGATTGCATTTTTGGCATCAGTAGCGATCCCTTATCACCCCTTCATAGTTTTTTTTTAAATATATTTCATGTACAGAATTGGCCTCTCTACAGATTTATTATAAGTATAGATTACCATCAAATTCTGGCAAAAGTCTAAGTGCATTAAAAGTTTTATCCAAATCTGACATTTTAGATATCTTTATTACCTATAAAAAATATATTAAATTTAATTAAATGTATTAACTTCGTTAGATAAAAAAAAAATAATCTTTACTTAATATATTTAAATTATAAAATGAATTAATTCGTAAAATTCGAAATTCAATTCATAATTAATTAATATTTGAACTTAATAGTCTTTTATCAACGTAATATCTATATTTGAATTTTACAAATTGATTTTATAAAATTCGAAAATTAATTCGCGATGAATTAATATTTAAACCTACGCACTACAGTTCCTCGGTTCCCGTGAATGGGTAGTCTAGGAAAACTTACAAATCTAGGAATGGCAAGTCACTAAGAGAATTAGTGTACTTACAGGATTTTAATTTCGGCCTTTCTTGCAGTATCAATGTTCGGATACCCTTCGCGTTGCGGTGGCCAATAGATGTAGGTTCTGGATCCCCGTCGTCGTCCCTCCGATGGAATAGCGATACTCGATGCTTGTAGTTTCGCGTTCCGAGAGACGGCTCTCAAGGATTATCCACAAGACTGCGCCAATTATATTTACTTAATAATAATTTAATGTAATAAAAAAATTACATTTTAAATTATCTCTAACTTAAACTACATCCCTCCGGTTCAATGTTGGAACCAAGAGTGTCCATCGTCTTCGGCGGGGCAGCGTCGCGGTGGTAGTGATTGCCGTCATACTTTCTGGAATCGCAGGTGTGCGCGATGTCGCAAGCGTTACTGGGTACAAGTCCTTACTGGGTGGCCTTATGCATCTTCTTATAATTAATGCGTGTTATATGTACTTAACAAAAGTACTATACCTAATGAGTAAAATGACAATAATAACTTTTTAAAAATAAAACGAGAAATATCCAAAAATTTACATCAATATAAATGTATTTCAACGAGAAGCATCAGAGTCTCTAATTTCATCGTTGAACTACTCTCTTTTTTTTCGCGGCGTACGGCATACAATCGCCCAGTTCTCTTCAGTTGACACCGTGGACGCATCCGCAGTACCCACGGAACCGTCGCTGTCCACTTGACTTGTCAACTGTAAAAAAAAAGTTTTATGTTACAATTACACACATGATTGTAATCGTTAAGTGTGCAAAGGCGATTATTCCGTAACTATTACAGATATCAAAAAACATAAAACTGATATTGAAAGTACTATACCTAATGAGTAAAATGACAATAATAACTTTTTAAAAATAAAACGAGGTATATCCAAAAAATTTACATCAAACACTCCCATACATTTTGTATTCAAAGCAAATGTTCGAAATGACATCCTCGTTTTGGAATACCATTGTATTCCACATCTAGCTCTATTTACAGTTTCAAAATGAACTTTCATTAAAATTTGCGAAGTAATTAAAGCACAAAATCAAATAAAAAAGCAAAACCTTTCATATTAAATGTTTGGAATAGTCATATTTCCATACTGGTCCTCAGCCAGCACCACGAGTAGCGGCAGCTGGCTGGATGTTATCGGCATTTGATCAGAAACTGTAAAACAAGTTTTATGCTACAATCACACACATGATATATATTAATCTATACTTATAATATTATAAAGCTGAAGAGTTTGTTTGTTTGTTTGTTTGAACGCGCTAATCTCAGGACTACTGGTCCAATTAGAAAAATTCTTTTGGTATTAGATAGCCCATTCATCGAGGAAGGCTATAGGCTATATAACATCACGTTAAGACTAACAGGAGCCACGCGGGTGAAACCGCGGAGCTCAGCTAGTAATTAATAAGATATCTACCATACTGGTCCTCAGCCGGCGGCATGGGCTGGCTCAATGTCGAAGCCATCGACGGCGGCTCCCTTTCAGGAGAAGGATTTCTATAAAGCAAAATTCAGTAATTACATGTTGTTTTAACACATTCAAATAAACATAACATATCAAAATAGTAGGTATTTACAATGTAATTAAGACGCATGCGCGGAGGTGCATCGGGAAGGAGCACCCGCTGAACCTTTCTGTTCTGTCGGCCGCCGACAAGTTGGCAATAACTATGTCTCTGCGAGACTTGGCGGGCGGCCCTGACAGAAAGTAATTCTTCCCTGAAAAAGAAATTACATCTCATCTTCTTACTTAACACATACGCAATGAACAAAAAAAGGCCAAAGCGAAGTATAAGTACTTATAAATAAATATACACATAAAAAAATAGGTACACACAGCTCTGCAGAGTTTATCAGAATAACACTTTTTTATAATATGTAGTACGTCTTAATAAATTATTATAAATGTTATGATGAACGCAATATGTAATTACATAAACTTACGTAGTTAATAAAGATTTATTTTTTAGTTAACATTATATTATGCATAGGGATGTAACGATACATGATTTTGCCGATACGATACCGATACCGATATTTGTAATCAAATATCGGCGATACCGATACCGATACCGATATCGATGGCTTGGTAGAAAAATAGATAGTGAATTATGCATAAAAGTTACCAACATTTAACAGAGACTCAACTGTAAATCGTATTCTTTTTAATAACAATGCCAAATCAAAAAACAAGAAAAACATTTATTTTAGTATTATTATTTTGCAAAGTCAGTTAAACTTTAAGTTATACACATACAATCAGTTCCTAATAAAAGTTTACTATTGGTAGTTTTTTCAAAAAACAAAGTGCGCACGCGCGGGCGGCCTCCCGCATCGTTCATTGGGCGCGGTTTTTTGAATTGTTTGATATCGGTATCGGTTGTTTTATAATCGGCGATACCGATATATCGGCTTGCCGATTGTATCGGCCGATATATCGGTATCGGTATCGGTATCGTTACATCCCTAATTATGCATATATTATGTAAGTATATTTTTATTAGAAAATATTAGACAATTAACCGTACATAAAGTTATTTTATCCATTTACAGAAATCTATAGCATCGACGAAAGATCCGTCGACTGGACGCAGTGATACAAAATAAGGTTAATAATTTATGCTGAATTGATTTCAATATAAGTAATAATATGGGAGAAAGCTGAAAGCAATGACTGCTAAAATTTCATTTTCCTACTTATTGTTTTATCCATTAAGTCGTCTGCATCATTAAATAATTCAATTACTTAAAAAAAGTTTTATTATTACCCCAAGCTGATTAAAACCTTTGTAATAATCTCAACGTCTTTTCTGATGAGGTTAAAATAATTTTTGGACTAAATTTTTACAAAATAAACTTGTGACCTGGACCGACTTCGATTACTATTTTTTTATTATGTTTCATATTGTTATGAGAAAGACCTTATTATATAAAAACTTTAAAAATTGCGCAAAAAAAAAATACTTACAACGTTTATGCCAATGAATAAGGATATTCCTTAGTCATTGGTTTAGGCCTTAGGTTTAGGCTGAACTTGTGGCATTACAGATAACCACAGGTAATACTACCAACTGGAAGGGTGTTCAATAAAACTTTTTAACTTTTTTCTGAGGGTATTTGAAATAATACTATAATTTATAATGGAGCCAATTTATTATAGGCAACATTTGACGTGTGACGTGAGACGTCTATCAATTTTATCTTCCGTTTAAATCTGTGGTTTAAATATAATATACTCTATGGTAGACCGTAGAGACTACCTACTACGACCTGTGGGCCTACCCACTACCCAGTCAAGTCATAATAATGTACTCTATGGCTGTGACTACGACTAGAGAAGTAGAGAGGTAACCTGCTTTAAAACATCGATTAAAGTGAATTAATCGATACGGACTTGAAACATTTGTCGATGCCAAGAAGCTTATATCTAATACACTGGAGATTGCACTATGACCATTAACTTGTCACAAGAAAATATAACCTTGAATGACGTCAGTGTTGTTTTTTGTCTCTTTCTGTGGGTGACCACACTGGTTTGTATATTCAGGATTTTTCGAAATAAAAAAAACTAAAATCATGGTCTATAAATAATAACGACATATATTTTTAACAGTATTTATATTATAATATTACTGGTCAACTTACATGAATAATTATCATCTTTATAGGTACATACCATTTTAATTGGTAGAGAATGATAGTTTTAAATAACGCTTGATAACTTTTGATCTCATACTACGATTTTTTAATTAAAATGAGTGCTACATACATTAAAACATCGTTTTGGTTACTCAAGCTTCAGTCTAAAACTTTTCAATATTCCAAAGGGAGAGTTGCATCGCTAGTGTTGATGTGTGGTAACGATATTACAGTTCTCAGAAATTCGTATGTCTTTCAGGAGCTGTACTTACGGTTACTAATGGTTTCATGGTGGTTAATTATAATATAATTAAAATTACTTTATCCACAGTTGAGACGCAGTAACAAGAATGTGGTAAATAAAAAGGTATATCACTTTTCAAAAGGTATTTTTTTTCTGGACCGTAATCCTCAGGCTTAAAATGCAAACTGAATATTCTGGCATGTTGATAAATTTTACCCTTGATAGGCACTATGGACAGCCATTTATTTCTTTTTATTTCATTTTTGGAAAGCTGAAATAAGTAAAACAAAAAAAATTTGGTAAGTTAAAAGAACTATTAATTTCTATGTTAAAGAAGAACAAACATAAAACCACATGTGAGTGCAATATCGATGTCGTGCGTTGTTTCATTACTAGTATAAAAATCTTTGAAATGGTGTTCTAAATGTTCATCATAATTTTGTTAACTATTACAATATTTTCTCTTCGCTATCCGTAAAAACTCGTCATCATGGTTACCTTACTTGTTAAATTGGTTTATTGAAAAATGATGAAATTATTAGGAAAAGAAGATAGATAGAAGATATTTAGCATGATTGATTACTAAAATGATGATAAAATTGACGATTTTTGCCATGAAAATGATTCTAAACAGGTAAATGCATGAGTATTGAGGAATATTGTAAATAGCGTAAATATACACTTGCCTGTGAAATTTTATGCCAGAATTTGGTGTCCAAAAACTTCTGCAATTTTTCACAATGCAATACATTATTTATATTCGGAAAATATTTATTAAATACGCAACAATATTAACTTAAATATTCGAAGCGACGCAATTTTTTTGACACTTATGCCATATTGTCAAAGTGAGAGTTGCTACAATTTTATTATGGTAACTACCCATAATCAGGGAGTATCGCTTTTTAATAATTGGTTCAGATACTTATTTTATTTAGCATAAATAATAATTGTCTCATCCAACAATGCTTCTGAATGACGTTGTTGGCAATTTATCAACAAACTCATGTACAAAAACTAACCTTTTGCACAGAATATTACAGCATACATAGTAGCCTTGGGAAAACTTCGTAATAACAGTGGCAATACCAAGTTAGGTGTGAAAGTGATAAAACACAACAATTTTCTTGTTACACGTCAAATGTTCATACCGAAATCTCCAGTGTATATGATATAAGCTTCTTGGTCGATGCTTAAAACACATGTCAATTTTAAAATTCATCAGGCAAATCCTCCCAGTAATATATTTTCATTCATAAATTTGACGAGCAAAATAATACAAATATCTACATAATTAAAAAAACACAACGAATTTATTAATTTACGGTGATTTTTTTCACAAGTAATCAATGCATTCGATTCTAAATGTCAGATTTCGATTTTTAGAGTAATGTCTCTGGTATTTAAGAAAAAAGGTTAATTGACACAACATTGTAGCGACGTCAATTCTTTAAATCAAAAATTGTTTATTATGTCTATTATGGTTTATTAGTAAAATCAAATCTTAAAATTACTTGTATCGGTCGTTATTATTATAAATATGTAATCGTAATTCAAAAAAATTAAGCAAATGTGCAGTTTTAACAAAAAGAAATAATATATTATTCTATGTCGTCGTTACTAGGTTACTTTGTTGAATTTTGTTGAACTGTCAAATGTCGCCTAATAAAATGACTGTACTGCGCCGACAGCGCTGCGTCTACGAGATACGCGTCCTTTCGTGGCGCGCACCCAATCCGCCGGCGCTAGGCGGATCGGGTCGGGCCGCATCGCAACGCAAAAATACGCCCGCCTATGTTTTGTATGAAACATCGTCCATTAGCGACGGATCGGAGCGCGGCGGGCCGCAACGCATTGGCGGATCGCTTCGCAGGCGGATTTCTGCCGGCGGTGCTTTGCGGCCTGCGGCCCGCCCCGATCCGTCTAGTGGACGCAGGCAGGCGGATGTTAGCGCACGTGCCGTGCTAAAAAATAAACGAAAATGAACGAAGAACTGCTTATTTCTATAGTGCAAAAGTATGTATGATCTAGGAGACCCTAGATATCACGATGAGCAGAGGCGCATGAATATATTATGGCAAGAAATAGCACAGATTTTGAATGAAACACGTAAGTTATAAATTTATAAAAATATAAAAAAACAAAAAGCATTTGAATGCCATAAAACCAAAAATATCAATTTGAACACGTAAGTTAGTTAATTAAATAATTCATTTAAATTCTAGGTTTTTAACCGACTTCAAAAAAGGAGGTTATCAATTCGACCCGTATGTACGTATTATTGTATATTTCCAGAAATGCCCAGTTTTTGGATATGTTAATCTATATCAGCATCTAATAAAGACCTGTGCCAAATTTCAAAAGTGTTTGTATGTTTGTCCACGCATATCTCCAAAAGTATAAGTCCGATTTAAATAATTCTTTTTTTTTTGTTGTA
The DNA here is from genome assembly GCA_907164665.1 of Colias nastes. Lineage (NCBI taxonomy): Eukaryota > Metazoa > Arthropoda > Insecta > Lepidoptera > Pieridae > Colias > Colias nastes. The sequence goes on from CAJQZM010036411.1 coordinate 7,257, forward strand.
CTAGATATTGTTCAACTTAGGGAATGGTGCAAACTTCATCAAAATCGGTTCAAAAGTTTTTGAGATAGGGAATGTTATTGTGTATTATTATTAGACAGGTGCAATATTTGTTCTCGCATATATCTCCGATTCTTACTAGTCCGATTTAAGTAATTTTTTTTTTCGTTAAATTAGGTATTATTCAACTGAGTGAAAACTGTAAGTTTCATCAAAATCGGTTCAAAAGTATCAAGAAGGATTTGAAACCATAACATCTCTTCGTCGGAGCTGTCCATGGTAGCGCGATGTCAGTCCAAGCACGAAAACACGTCTGTTAGATAAAATCCGCTTAGGCGGTCCGCCGCGCCCCGTACAGATGGACGCAAGAGCATAACAGCGTCGCGGCCCGTTCCGATGCGATCCGCCCCGATCCGTCGCTAAAGGACGCCTAGCTTTAGAATCAATCAAAACCACCAAAACCTTTCCAAAACATAAATTTGAAAAATTTATGATGTCAAAAATTATTTCTTGCTCATGGTATTTTCACTTTATTTTTGAAACCTTAGTTTGAAACTCATTTGTGAATACAGACGGCCAGGGCCTGGCCAGAATGTATCTCAGGTGGCTATTACTATATAAAAGGATATAACAACTTGATATGGATAAATCACAATAAATCAAAAAATTTACCTTATTTATAAAAGAGTTTAGTCAAAGGAAGTCCTCTCATTAAATATGTTACCTACCCTACAGGTAAATTAGCTTGGAGAAATTTTTGCGTTTGTAGTAGTGTAGACCGGGAGATATTGACACAAAATTTCGAGTCATTTGTAACAGGATGGCGGTTCTACAGGGGTCTTAGTACGCAATGACAAAAAGAAAAACGATGGTGTGAACGCTGGTACCGGCGGCTTAGTCGCGTGGGCGTTAGTCGAACTCGTCGGAAAAATAGCGAAGTCAAACAATTTGTAACACAAAAATTTTAGAATTTACCGATAGCCCATAAAAAAGAAGTAGGCGATAGTGTCATGCCATACTTTTCCGGTGTGACTTACAGCCCGCCATACCGACGCGAATGTGTTGATTTAAAAAAAACAATTCAACCATTTGTAGGCTAACTTTTGCACAGGTAACCATCGTCGTGCAGCCATTTACGAAAATCTCCATGCAATACTTTTCGGTCGATTTCAAATGGTCGCCATACCGCCGAAAATCTGCAAATTTTTTTTTTTCGCCGAACCATTTGTACCACCCTAAATTTTTTTTTTCAACAACTCCTGAATGATTATAAATAGAAGTGTGATAATGCCATACCTGTGGGAGGTGGCGAATGTGTATAAGATTTTTTTTTATTGTAAGATTTTATTCGTATTTTGAACGATTAGTAACAGTATGGCACTAATTTTTCCTGTAAGTTTGAGGTTCAACGAATATAAATACAAAATTTCAAAGATCTAGGTGGTGGAAATCTTCACTTATATAAATTAATACTAAATTAATTTTTCAAGTATGGCAGCACTTTTTCCCCCTACTAGAAGTATGGTAAATATAATAATGGTCACATTTTATCAAATACTCTCCAAAAATCCAAATGCAATACTGGTACAAAAAGTTTGGCGAAAAAAAAAATTTTTGCAGATTTTCGGCGGTATGGCGACCATTTGGAATCGTCCGAAAAGTATGGCATGGCGATTTTCGTAAATGGCTGCACGACGATGGTTACCTGTGCAAAAGTTAGCCTGGTACAAATGGTTGAATTGTTTTTTTTTAAATCAACACATTCGCGTCGGTATGGCGGGCTGTAAGTCACACCGGAAAAGTATGGCATGACACTACCGCCTACTTCTTTTTTATGGGCTGTCGGTAAATTCTAAAATTTTTGTGTTACAAATCGTTTGACTTTCGCTATTTTTCCGACGAGTTCGACTAACGCCCACGCGACTAAGCCGCCGGTACCAGTGTTCACACCATCGTTTTTCTTTTTGTCATTGCGTACTAAGACCCCTGTAGAACCGCCATCCTGTTACAAATGACTCGAAATTTTGTGTCAATATCTCCCGGTCTATACGTAATAATTATAATTTTTGAATGAAATGTGTGCTTTATGTTCTAACGGTACCAAACGACTGCACGTGGCACCTGCGGACAGCGTAAACTGGTTTATTCTGGTTTTGTGCGTGTTTCCACTTTCCACTATCAAGTGACGATTTATTTATTTGTTTTGTTTCGTAATTATTATGGTCAAATATTAATTATGAAACAAATTATAATGGACACGATATTTTATTGTTTCACGGTAGTCGCCTTGTCGTTTGCTCAAGGACGTGAAATTGAATGATATATTTTTTTTATAAAGTCAAAACCATTTTCTTTCAAATAAAAACTTGTTTTTATTGAAAACAAAAGTGTTGCTAGGAATAAGTATAAAATTAAATAGTAATGTTAGGATATCGAAACATTTTTGTATAGGCCAGAACGATATAGTGGAAACGCGCTCTAAGATCTGAGTAATATACACACCACTACATATGCAAAAATTTCTCCAAGCTAATTTACCTGTAACTGTTGTAAAAACATTAACAATCCGTTTTACTTTGACTTTCATAAAATAATATATACTTATATTCTGTGGTAGCCATGTGCTAGCAATATTATTTACCTGTAATGTATGTCATGTGTTATTAATCTGTGGTATTTCCTGTATATGAATTTGGCATTTGCAGTTTGCAGTCATACAGTCATTGTCAATTTTCTTGTGCATTTTTCTTTAAATCTGCACTAACTGCATTTAAGTATTTTATAAGTTTCCATAAAAATGTACTTATGTTGTGTACGGAAAAGGTTATAAAGTGATTTGAATTGTTGTCCCAAAAGCATTTTTACCCTTTAATGGACAATAATAACGTAAACTTTACTTGATCTGTGTGTTGTGCTACTTTACAAATAACTGTAAAAACGGCAGAGTTATTCGTCGAAGCTAAATATTTTTGTAAATAAACATCTATTTATAAATTCATTTCGGGTTATAAATGAACATAAAATTTATTTTCATCGATGAGTTAAGACAATAGGTGAAATAATACTACGGATTGCTACTATCAAAAGAATGCAATGTACGCTCCGGATCATCAAAGAAGGAAAGAAGTTAAGGATGTTATGTATCGCAGTAATTCTAGCCTTGACTTGATATACGCTGAACATCCATCAGGAAATGGTCTTCGACGTGAATACGGGAGCCACGGTTCCATTGATGTGATCGGCGGTGCAAACGAACGGTTGCCCACTATGGTGCACAACTACAGTGGTGTATCCAGTGGAGAGAAGCCGTCGAGTCTAACTCGCGTCACGGACCGTTTCTCAGAGATCTTAACTAGTGATCATGCTGATGGCCCAACGCCGCGCGCGAGTGTAAGCCCTAAGCCTCGACTTAAACTTAACAAACTATGGGGCGGAAATGCACCCCTTATATCTCGCCATTCCAATGACGATAGCTCTATTTCCAATATTGCTGAGGTTAACAAAAGAAAACAATTTGCACATTATGACTGCCAATCTCTTATGGCAAATTTGAGTTATGCAGCGGAAATACGCGGCGCTTTGTTGAGTCGACGGAGAAATACAACAACTGGAGCATCAGCAGCATCCCTCTTGGCCACCCGTGGTTTGCCTCCCGGTGAAGACACTGCACCAGACACTGGAGATGGCCGTTCCAATGAGTTACTTGAAAGCTGTCCATTCTTCAGGAATGAACTAGGAGGTAAGTTTTATACTTAATATTTGCATTAAAAATTAATTTAAATTTAGATTACTTCATCTAAATATTTTCCATTCACCATTGCTACAACATTATTATTAAGGGCCGATTTTTCAATGCTTGGATAAAACTTATCCGTCCAATAAAGTATTACACGATAATATTAAAATGTCACGTAAACTGTCAAATACGGGAAATTAGAATACGTTTTTAAAATGGTAGTTTTATACATTATTCGATGAATAAGTTTTATCCAAGCATTGAAAAATCGGCCCTAAAAGTAGTTAAATTTATTAATGGTTGTCATTACTTTCATTTTTAAATTATTACTTTGCATGACAGTTTTTATTGCATACATAATTGTTGGAGAGCTAGTCATGCATAGAAAATGTTAATCTACGCTTATCAAGTCATTCACATCTGTAACATAATATCAAGTCTATAGAAATTATAATCAGCAGGAAATTGTTATTGAAGATATTTAGTATAAGACATTTTTTATCAGTTTATAAAGACAAACAACATTAGAGATTAAAAAAATGTTCTAAGGAAATAGTATTTTTTTATACAGGTTTCTTTTCTTGTATTTGTTTTGAAATGATCTCCTTCCAACTTAAGATAAAATCAATATTAAAAGATATAACATTTTCTCATACAAAATATTATGTTGACATAAAAAAATTATCATAGTTATTCCAATATAAAATTACCACATAAAATGTCACCTTATGCTGTTACAGGCCTTGTTTAAAGTAAAAGATTTCATTTTTATTTTAATAATTTAATAATAAAACATTTAAAAGTAAATAAGTTATATTTTACATTAAACCAATTTATGACATTAAGAACCCGGCGGAGGCCGCTCGCAACTGCAATTCGAAGCGAAGTCAAAATACGCTCGAATATTGTTGTCTCTGTTGCACAATTCCCGCCGCGCTGCGAAGCCGCGCGTGAGTTTGTGTGAATAGTGTGTAGTTGTGTGAGTGTACCATTCATTCATATTGACAAACGCATTTCTTTTTATTTAGGAATATAATGTTCCTTATTTACTTTATTTTTGCAGCAAACTTTGAGCAATCGTAAGTGTATGTGCAGAATAGCAATGCGTTTTTAGGAAATTTCTCTACAGCACTTATATCTTCAATAATATTATCTCAACATCTAGGCTTTGTAGAAAAAAATCTGGGTGTAAAAATCAGGGTACATTTTTTTTACAAATATAATGTATAATAATAATACGAATAAGTACAGCTCGCCCGAAAATATACTTACGCCATCAGTTTTACGTCTGGGATAAAATAACTGTTCCCGGCTAAGAATGATTAAAATAAAAAGCAAGGATTTCCACAGGTAAACATTTATTATTACATTGATTTTTAATAAAGTGTAGGGTGACCATATTTCGATTGCTGGTCGCAAACTCACCTCGACTGTAATATAATAGCCAATTTAACACACTATATTATTTGAATGTAGAAGATAATTTCAATAAATTAATATATAAAATTAAATAAAACAAATAAATTATGACAACATTTGCTGTATAATTTGGCGTTACGTCCAGTCATTTGAGGAATTAATGAAGTAAAATATCAATGTGTTTTAATAATATTTATTTATCATTACAATGCCAACTGCCTTTACAAATTTGCAAATTATAAGATACAATAACAATAAAAAGTAACGAAATCGGTTCACTGAAAATATTTTTATTATTCCATACCCTTTAGTAGGTATTTAAAGTACTTGAAATATGAGATCGTGGTCTAGCGCTTCCCTATTATACAATAAAAAACAAAATATATATATTCAGGGTGTAATCGTTAAGTTTGCACAGGTGATTATTCCGTAACTATTGCAGGTATCAAAAAACTTTAAACTGATATGATACTTTACCTAATGAGTAAAATAACAATAATAACTTTTTTTAAATATAACGAGAAATATCTAAAAATGTAACTTTAAACCCTCCCATACATTTTATTTCCCGTAACGTATAATATATTACGTTCCCACTGCTGGGACATGGCCTCCTATAAGGTTACAGGCCACATCCACCACACTGGCCAAGTGCGGGTTTAAAATGAATGTTGCATATCTTCACTTTTTCAAAACAGGATATTTTTAATTCTACTAAGTATATTTAGCTATTTAGCCATGTATTACGTTCCGCTAGATTGGACGGAAACCTGTAAAGAGAAAAGAAGATTATTTGCAAAATATAAAAAAAAATGTCAGATACAGATAACACAAAATTTGTGCTGTTGTATTGTGCTTCTATTTCAGTAGGTACCATATATTATGTACTTTGAGTTTTTGATTTTACAATATATCATTATATAAAAGTAGTAAACAACGTTTTTATACCATTAACTTTCACGACAATTGAGTAAGTAGCCAGTGGAGAAAGACTTCTCCTTTTCTTTTACCTCATATAAAATACCGAAATATATGTACACAATTTTATAAAGTATGGACACCCTAGTCTAATATTTATTACAATCATGAAACATTTTAATAATAAGCAAATAACGATGTTAAATGGAAAAAACCTAATCAAAATTAACATTATAATCACAACTTCGATCTATTATTCCAGATTTAACAACAATTAAAGTTGAAATATTACTAAACTACAATTTTACACGAAGCGTAGTTTATGCATGGTTTTTGTACTTACGAATGAAATATAATATCACATCCTGGATGCCACTCACTTTTGCAACCGCGACAATATATTTACAACCATTTCTATTAATTTTGGCTCAGAATAATTCCAAAATACAAGAACAAATTCACGAAATGAACATAAACATCCGTCATTTTGCAGTAAACATTATTTGACACCTAGAATTGGGGCTGCCGCGCAACGATTTTCATGACATAATTCAAAATATGGGAAAAAAATTATGAGCGTGCTCGATAAGCAGTCCATTTTAAAAGTTGTAAACCTTTGTTATTTCAATGGAAAAGCAAACCTGCATGAATCTCGTTTAAATTTCATTTTTTTAGCGGAATTTATTAATGATTTTTGTCATATAGACTATTATACTGACAGTCGATTTTTTAATGCACGTCAATAGGGGACAAATTTACAATCACACTGGCTACCCTATGGGGTAAACAGGGGTTACTTGCGGTCATTCTATCAGTTTTTTATTTATTCTCCGGCCCCACGCTTGATGAGACAGCACGACGACCGATGAAAATTTGTGATTAATTTGAATGTGTGCCGTAATACCAAAAATGATGAATGAAAACTCGATGCTTTTCCAATTTTTTTTGCATATTGTGTAACTTAACAATGTAAGCCATGTTTCGAATTACATTATATTAAGAATATTGCCGTTTTTAATACAGAATTGATGAGTAGAAAACATATCATTTATACTTTAAAAATGTGAGAAATACAAATCGTTTACAATTAGTTGTATTTAAGTATTTTGCAATAAAAATCATTTGGGAACCTAGATAAATACTGTCTTATTCCGAATAACAGCACAATAAAGTGGAAATATGCTCAAACTGAAAATGATTTTGGTATTACGTTTGTATAGAAAAATTGTCGTCCGCCGGCCTCTTAAGTCATGATTATTTATTGCATATTAATAATAAGCCAATTTACACAATATTATTCATCATACATTAAATCTTTCTTCTTCATTTAGTAGTCTAATAAAACAATATCAAAATCTATCTATCTTAGATATTACATAATATTATATTGATTTCAAAATCTTATCTGTTTGGCTTTCAATACTTGGTTGTATCACCCAAGATAAGGGCTAGTAATTAAAATATTGAAAACTGATAATTTTGTGGTGTAGACATTGCTACTAAAAATATGAATCTAGACAAAGTATGGAAATCCTAGTACAATAAATATAAAGTAAAAATAAATATGCACATCACTCCATTTTAATTAATAATATCACAGTTGTACATCATCATATTGCATCACACCTAGACCTACAGTAGAATGCCGATTATCCGAATTAATTGGGACCGTTATAGTTGATTCCGATAATCGAAAATTCGGATAATAAGACATAAAGAAAAATGAACTATCACATGTTGAATAAACTTCTTAAAGTATTACAAACAAAGTTCTACAATACTAAATACACTTACTGAGGTACAATATTAGTAAGAAAAAACCATATCAGTTGAAATATATCTGGATGTCAACTTGTTACAACAAATAAAAATAATTTAGTTTTAATTTTTTATATTGAGCTTAGGAACAATTCGAATACTTAGCGATTCGCTTTGTCGGCGTTCGTATAATCGACGTTCTACTGTATTTGCATCAAGGGATTACAAATGAAAAGATCCTCTATTCAATTTGAAACTAAGAAAATTTTAATTGAATTCTGTATAGCAATTAATATGTTTTAAAGTTTTCCCCTAAATTTTTCAAACTTACATCACTCCTCTTTGTAGCAAGTGTTTATAATCAAGAAGTTCATTCTATCAGTGTGAAACAAAACCTGTTTTATTTGAATTTTAAATAACTAAATTCAACTTATAGGGGAAGAAGAGAGGTGTGTATCATTATGCCATCGCACTGCTCGGGGCGGAATTCCCGGTCAATACGGTGGATGGCATCGACCTCGAGCCGCATACGGATTTTCAGTGCTAGAGTTTCCTCCAGGCCACACGCATTGGCGACACGGTTGTCCATTTGCAAAGTCCGTATCCCCTCTACCCGTCGAAAGTCAAGATCTTGGTGCGCTGTACTATAGGAACTATTTCTACACTCAACGTAAGTATTTTAATTCATAATTGTTCATATACTACAACTGATAATTGTTGTACAACAGTATATTTTTACTTTTTCAATAATGTAAAAATAACGAACACAATTATACATTTTAAATCATTCATTAATTTTAGCTCATCAGAACTGGTTTGGTATGGATGAAAATCTTGGTCCTATTGCTATTTCTATCAAAAAGGAAAGAGTTGAATTACGTCGGGGAGGAGGCGATGCGTCGGCACCTGCATCCCAGCTTGCTTGGCAATATAGACTCATTATTAGAACATCTGAGTTATTAACCTTGCGAGGATCTGTCTTGGAAGATGCTTTACCTATTCTGAAACCCAGTAATAACAGTGCCACTTATAATACGAAAGAAGTTTTAGATTATGTCGCCCCTGAAATGCAGCTTAATTGTTTGAGGTATTCAATTTAAAATTACATTTGTTATACATGTTGACTTTATCTAATAGTCAAAATACAATACCTATATAATATTTCCTTTCAGACTCGGTGTTACAAATACCGCTACAGAAGAACAATTGTTACGATTAGACGAACAACGTGTTACCAGACATTATAAAGTTGGTGTTATGTATTGCAAAAGTGGTCAATCCACAGAGGAAGAAATGTATAACAATCAAGAAGCTGGTCCAGCATTTGTGGAGTTTCTTCAAATGCTTGGACAAACTGTGAGATTAAAGGATTTCGACAAATATAAAGCTGGTTTGGATAATCGCACCGACTCGACCGGGCTGTATTCCGTTTATACGACGTATCAAGGGTGCGAAATAATGTTCCATGTGTCGACAATGCTTCCATATACACCAAATAACCGGCAGCAGTTATTGAGGAAGCGGCACATAGGCAACGATATAGTTACTATTGTCTTCCAAGAGCCGGGCGCGGCACCGTTCACACCGCGCAATATACGATCTCAATTCCAACACGTTTTTGTTGTTGTTAGAGTAATTGATCCATGTTCTGAGAACACGCATTATAGTATAGCCGTGAGTCGGGCTAAAGAAGTGCCTTTGTTTGGACCGCCGATTAAAGATGGCGCTGTTTACCCGAAGGGTGAAGCGTTTACTGATTTGTTACTTAGTAAGGTGAGATATTTTGTGTAACCGTAACCTAAACATTAACAAATAAAGATGAATAAGCAAAGTTAATTTGAATTTGATATTATATAGGTAATAAATAAAATTTTAAAACATTTTTAGATAATAAATGGTGAAAATGCAGCAATACAGTCACCTAAGTTTAGTACAATGGCAACACGGACGCGACAAGAGTACCTGAAAGATTTAGCTAAGAATTACGTCACTGCCACAACGGTAGAAACGGGTCAAAAATTTTGTAAGTCAAATCACCTATAATTTTATTAATAGAATTTTTATTTTTTATAATAATAATAAAGTAAGTATAATTAATGTTTCAAACTCGTTTTTCAGCAATATTTTCATCACTATTAATGAAGAGTAGCAATAATTCAAGCAGTAACAATGCATTAGTCCAAAAACTAGAAGACTGTACCAATGATGTACTGGTTGGTGGTGCTCTATGTTTTCATGTAAGTCATTCTTAATTTATAAATAGATGTAATTTGTAAGTGTTATTGAGGCTGAGTCTATTAATATGGATACTGTACGAACAATTTATAATTATTAATACAGTTACCGTACGTATACTTTATAATTATTTCTACAGGTACTGGACAAACAATTTATTATTATTCGTACAGAAGTCGTACGAATAATTTTATTTTATCAATGAGAGTGCAAATTTAAAAAAAAATTGTGCGTTTCTATTTGTTTTTAATTTTAACCAAAAAATTATATTTAATAAAGGAGTTAAGATGTAAGATTGTCATGTTATTTTTTTCTGTGTTTTTTTTACTTATTTTGGTTTGTGAAAAGTCGATTTCAAATTCGAATTTAACTTTTTAGGTACAGGTACAAGATGAAGGATCGGGTGGAACGTTGCTTGAATGCATAATGGGCGTGTCGGCTGATACGATAGTTTTTGTTGAAGAACATTCAAGACAGATTGTTTTAGCAGTGCCAACTAATACTTTACTGGGTAAGTTTTGTAATTACAATTTGTATACAATTTGTCCGCTAATACTATAACAGTTAACTGTTGACCATGATAAACATTCTATTCCAAATATCTAAACTATTAAAGTGATTATTTCTATTACTCTCTTTTCTCTTTTATAATTAAAAATTGGTTAAAAATTTTTAATTTCAATTTCTAATTATTCGTGATTTTTACGCATAGATTCATACATATACATTCAAGTCATATTCAATGATTATATTCACTAAGTTAAATAGAGATTATAATTTAAAACGATACGCAGAAGTAAAATTTAAATGACTTCATTATATAACGTAATTAATTTAAATTTTATATTACAGGTTGGATAGTGACGGGCGAATGGACGCGTATATACTACCACCGCGGCGAGAGCGTGCGCGTACGCAACGGCACGGACGTGTTGTTGCGGCGACTCGCTAGTGTCGCGCCCGCGCACGCACACGCGCTCTCTGAGATCACGCTCGAGAGGGGGGCGTCGTCGCAACTTGGTGAGTGGATAGTTTTATTTATAGAAACTGAACAATTGTCATTAATTTCATTTTCAGTTATCATTTTGAACAATTATCATTTTCAACTTCACCATTACTTCTTATATCCCTACTGTAAATATTATACGAAAGTGGGTTTATTTATACCTTGTTTTAAGCCCTGCCTTCCAAGCCAGAGGTCGTGGGTTCGATTCCCACCCGGGGCAAATATTTGTGTGATGAACATAGATGTTTGCTCTGTGTCTGGGTGTTAATTATCTATATAAGTATTTATTTAAAATTATATATGTATGTTTATCAGCCATCTGGCTTCCATAACACAAGCGAAAGCTTAGTATGGGATCAGATCGTGCCGTGTGTGAAAATTGTCCTGAAATATTTATTTATTATTATTATTTATGTCGCAATGGAGCGATTATATTATATTGTTTTATTGAAGGCTAGAGAGTTACTTAAAAGCTTAGATCATTAAGTAATGGATGGAGCACGCTGGCAAATGTTCTAACTAAACTTTCTGCCGATTTTGGTGCGGGGAGGGTAACTCACACTTTGAAACACAATCACACATTCACAAAAATAATTTGTGTCTTTACAAACTCAAACTATTACAAAATTGACAGACTAGCATGTTTTTGCACACATACATCGATTACACAGAAAAATCTCTGTACATATACGTAATAATACAATCGCTCTAAAGGGATGTAACCATATCGATATTACAAAAATAATAATTTTGTTGAAATTAGAAATAACATTAATATTATATTCATAAAAAATACTACACAGGTCATTTGTAACGTTTTCATCATTATTATATGCATACGAAAAAACAATAAAACGCCATTTTATTTGTATTTGAATATGTATTTATTCAACACATCACATATTATATTCAATAAAATAAATATCGGTACAGAAATTTTTATTATTTCTGTACCGAGGTGTCCATTCTGATTTTCTCCCACAGCATTCAATCCACCTTAGCCTTAAAGCAGGATTTTTTGTAAATCTGAAATATACGCAATATTAATACATACATATAAACAAACTAGCTGCTCCGCGCGGTTTCACCCCCGTGGCTCCACTCTTGTTGGTCGTAGCGTGATGATATATGGCCTATAACCTTCCTCGATAAATGGGCTATCTAACACCGAAAGAATTTTTCAAATCGGACCAGTAGTTCCCGAGAATAGCGCGTTCAAACAAACAAACAAACAAACTCTTCAGCTTTATAATATTAGTATAGATTACATAATAGAAAGTTTACAAGATTAACATTACAAAAAAAACAGCTAAGTGCGAGTCAGACTCGCGCACGAAGGGTTCCGTACCATTAAAATGTTCTGCCAGTTAAAAGTAACCGAGCGTAAATTTTAATAAATATATACAAGACTTACAAAATAAACATTATACTCCTTTTTATGCAGTTGTGTAAAATTTTAATATAATAAAGATTAATTCTCATCTCATTTCAAATTATACTTAAAAAAATATTTTTTTATCGACGTTCAAGTTAAAAGCAGTCCGTCACTAAGAAAGTCGTAAAAATTTACGACCTTTTAAGCGACGAGTTTTTAAATTCAACTCTATCACTAAGTTCATAAAGATTAAATTTGAATTTCTTTTCAAGATAGTCTCGCTACATCGCTTTATAGTCTCGTGGGGAGTGCGGTTCAATATCGCGTTCTAAATTCAACTTTATCGCTTAGTTCATAAAGATTAAATTTGTATTTCTTTTCAAGATAGTCTCGCTAAATTTGTATTTCTTTAAAATATAGTCTCGTGGGGAATGCGGTTCAATATCGCATTTTAAATTCAACTTTATCTCTTAGTTCATAAAGATTAAATTTGTATATTTTCTTTCCATGATAGTCTCGTGAGGCCGCATCAATGATCGAGTAAACACATGAGTCGTCCACGTCTTGATCATATCGCTAAACGATACATCGACGATTATTAGAAATTGCATTTAAATTGATATTTACGTAAAAAAAATAAAAAAATACTTACAAATGAAAGGTTATTCCATCTTTTTTAATATTTGATGTGTTTGACTTGCTTCTGCAAGACTTGACAGCACAAAACGGCATTTTTAGCGGAGCACTCGCAGACGTCCTTTCGATGTTTTACGAATACGCACAGTGTTTGTAATCGATTACGCAAGTAGTTTTTATGAATGCATAAGATTTTTCGATTTGAAAAATCTTATACCTCGGCAAAAGGGGAAGCGCCTGTGAGTGTTATCCATTACTTAATGATCTAAGCTTAAAAGCTACTTTTCACCGTGAAACATATGATTACCAAATAAATTTCCTATACCTTCGCGTGCCGCGAAGCTGTGGAAGAAACGCTACTTTTCAAAGTCTCGTTTCGCTTATTTGAAAACTTTACCGTATACACGCGTAGGCAGAGTTTTACTTCGGAAAATTTTGTGCGTTACTGTCAATCTAGTTGCTTATTATACGTAAATGATACTTTACTAATTCAATTCACACAAGAGCATAACTTGAATGTCACCATAACATTTATCTTTCAGGTTTCCACGTGCAACCGGACGGGTTAGTTACAGCGGTAGAAGGCGGTGGGCCAGCGGCGCGTGCGGGGGTGCGGCGTGGAGCTCGTCTGCTTGAAGTGTGCCGCGCTGCTGTCGTCGCCCTACCGCACGATCACCTGGTAGATCTGTTGAAGACATCCGATCCTGTCACTGTGAGTAATAATAATAATACGGGCATTTCTCCGCAACTCGACGTCAAGCGCCTATTTTGCGTGAGAGAGGGAGGTGGGGGAAACCAGCTAAAACTGAAACCACCCGAGCTCCTCCATGAAGCCAAGCAGCTTGTGAGGGCTTCGGGGAGGGACCCGGGAGACCCTAGGTGTCTTGCCCTGTACTCCGCAACCCCCGTACATTCCATGATGACGTGGGCTGCCGTTTCCTCGGTCGCCATGCATGCTCTGCATAGCGGACTGTCTATGATCCCTAGATTGAAGAGATGTTTGTTAAAGGGGCCGTGCCCTGTGAGGGTCCTTGTTATTACTCACTGTGAGTATAGACAGAGAATACTGCAACACGTCAAGTTGCCACGTGCAATTTGAAGGTCTTTTCGCGGTGGTGGAAGGCAGCTTCGTTCTGCCGCATGATCTAATGATGACACGCTGAAGATGACAGACAGACATTTCCCACATTTACACGTTAGATTGCCACCTGTAACCAGACTGGAATGTAGACGCTTAATATCTTATTAAACTGCACATTGATAGTTATTATATGTATCGTGCGTGTTTATAAACAAATTATTTTTGAAATAAATAGATTAAAATGGCACATGATCGTTCAACTGATATTAAATAAAATAAAATAAATTATAAACAAATATAATATATAGAAATTGTGCTCATTCCAGGTGACGCTAACGTTCGCAACGAGCGGTCGGTGTGAGTGTCAGACGTACGCGGGCGAGGCGTGGGCGCAGCAGCCGGGCCGTCGCCGAGCTGCTTCCCCGCCACGCTCCGATACATCTGGTTATGGCACTGGTTCGTTTATACTATTTATAATGCTTCTATTTGAATTGAATCGGTGTGAATTCTTTTAAAAACTTGTGAGAATGTAGCACAGGAATTTTATGATCTGAGTTGTGGTTCAATTCTTAGTGTTAATTCCAATCGAGTAAAAGTTGATTGTCTAATTGAAATCCCAATAAGTAATATTTTATTCTGACGACGCGGTTGGCGCAGTGGTAAAGTAACTGCCTACTGAGCCGACGGTCCCGGGTTCGATCCCCGGTCAGGGCAAATATTTGTGTGATGAACTCAATTATTTGTTCTTGGGTCTGGGTGTTATATCTATATATGTATTTATAAAATATTATATTTATCGTCGCCTAGTACCCACAACACAAGCCTTAATTGAGCTTACTGTGGGACTAGGTCGATTTGTGTAATAATGTCCTTTATTATTATATTATTATTATTATTCTGAATAGATGAGCGTATATTTTTTTAATTATTACATGAATATTTCTAGAATACTGAATCAACAAAAATCGATACTAACAGTTGGGTTTCTAATAGTAAAATTATGTTATTCATAAGTTTAAATAAAAAAATCGGTTCCCACAGGTGGTTCAGGTCGCAGTGCAGCGTCGCCCGGCGGCGAGGCGGTGCGTCGTCGCTCGCAAGATGACTCGCCGAGACATTCGCGTCGTCCACGTGCGTCCGCTAACACGTCATCACTTACCGTACGTACATACGGATTTTATAGTTTTATCATAAGTATTTAAAATCCATGTAAACTTTTAATAACTTCAATACATACTGATAATGTCACTTATAGAAAGTAAGTTGATATTTTTTGACGTAAATCTTAAAACATTCTTTTTAACTGAAAGATACGTTAACCATAACACTCCAAGAAGCAAAAGGAAGGAAGTAATGTAAAAACAGATCTTAATATTTTATATATATTTCTTCAGGAAGAACTAATGCGTCTGATGGACGCTGAGCTGGGCGAGTCGAAGTCGAACAGTGCGAGTGCGTCCGCGGCACAAAGTCGTACGAGTAGTGCGGCGGGAGGGAATCCCCTCCCCTTGCCCGATGCGTCTGCGCTTGATTGGGCCGC
>CAJQZM010036412.1:0-12341 GCA_907164665.1 Colias nastes
GTATAAATAAACGATAGTGTACTTGTGTATTTGTCTCGTATACTCTAAAAAATATTATCCAAACAGTAGGTATTTATTTTCGAGGTTCGAGGTTAAGCATATAGCGTTCGAGGTCAATGACCGCTTATGTATAACGCTCGCGCGTATGATCCGCGTAGTTAGGGTTACGAACACGAAGTTTATTGAAAAGTTTTGAGATAATTTTTCCTGCACGACCGGATTTTATAAATATTTTTTACAGCATCAGAAGGTTAAACACTATATGCTCCATTAAGCCTACGATAGGACATCCGTGACACCCTGTATATTCTCCTGAGTAACTCGTATTTAGCGACAGAGCGTAGGTGTTTCATGGGGTATATTAGTTTACGAACTCTTGCAGTTGTTGCATGTATGTGGCCTTCAAAGTTTAACTTATCATCCAATATTACGCCCAGATATTTAATGGAATGCGCGTTACTGATTGTGTTATTACAATGGCATGGAGGAACTGGATGAGACAAGGAAGAAATATTGCACGAATGAAAAGACAGATCCGGAAGTGATGAAGGTTGTGAGGCTGCAGTTTTGTGAAAACATAGATATTTTGTTTTAGCGGCATTGAGAGTAAGTAAATTGTTGTTTAACCAGTAAGCAATCTTTGACATTCCCTCTTTTGTTACGTCAAAGACTTTGTCCCAAGAAGTATCTTGAAAAATAATAGCTGTGTCATCCGCGTAGCAGATAATATCAGCATTTCTCAACCCAACGTTGGCGATATTATTAAGATATACTAAGAAGAGGGTAGGACCTAAAATACTCCCCTGTGGCACGCCGAAAATTACTGGTGAAAGAGAGCTAAAAGTATCGCGATATTTGGTACATTGCTTTCTGTTCGAAAGATAACTTCTGAACCACTCCAAAGCTATACCTCTGATGCCATACCTCTCCAATTTCTTCAAAAGAATTGGTATTGACACTGTGTCAAAGGCCTTGGCTAAATCCAAAAATACTCCGACACAGGCCAAGCCCTTATCTAGAGAAGCCCTTATAAGTTCAGATACGGCATCAACGGTAGATCTACCTGCACGAAATCCATATTGACGATTTGATAAGATATTGTTTTTCTCCAGGAAATCAACCATTCTGCTATTCATAATTTTTTCTAAGACTTTCGAGATTGCACTGAGAAGAGAGATAGGTCTATAATTATTTAAATCTTTTTTATCACCGCTTTTATGTATAGGAGATACGGCAGCTACCTTCCACCTATCCGGAAATACACCATGTGATATACTTAAATTACAAATATAAGCAAGAGGAGCTGAGATGTACGGCTTAATGTATTTTAATAGGCGGTTGGAAATACCATCTATACCCGTTGCACTGTTTGTTTTGAAATCAGTGATTATTTTCTCGATTTCAGTTTTGTCCGTAGGTACTATGAAGAATGAGTCTGGAAAGTTCTCAATGGAAACGTTGGAAGCCAGAGATTCCTGAGTTTCTCCAATACCGGTTAGAATATCATTAGCCAAGTTTTGACCTATTGCGCAAAAGTGATTATTGAAGTAATTCAAAGAATCCTGGATATTACCTTTAATTGCAGATATGGATGGGTTCTCTTTAGGAGACTGTAAATATGCGATATCTTTTATAGTATTCCAAAGCTTACTTGGGTTATTTTGATTTTCTGTGAGCATTTTCTCATTGTAACTATCTCGCAATCTCTTAATTAGATTATGATAAAAATTCCTATAGCGTTTAAATGTAAATTGTGCTATTTCGCTATTAGGGTTACGTTTAGCTTCTAGATGTAGCATATCTCTTACCATTGAACATCTAACGAGACCAGGGGACATCCAAGGTTTCAGAATGTTTTTAGAGCGATTTATTCTTAAGCGTTGTGAATTGCTTGTGATAATATTAGACAGCATATTGGAAAAATCATCAACTGCTGCATTAACGTCTTCATTCATTAGCAAGTTAGTCCAATCAGTGTTTTTAACTTCCTCAACAATGGCAGGGAAATCCAACTTGGTCATAAACTTGTCAACCCTTAAGCGATTGGGTTTATTTGTTGTGTTTATACCAGCCATAACGATGTAATGATCAGTTATAGTAGTCCTACAAACCACAGTGTTCACGCGAGTATTGGCGGACACCATAATATGATCTAAACACGCTGTTTCTCGGGTGGGAATATTAATTGCTGGGCTTAGTCCTTGCTCTGCGATTAAGCAAAGGTATTCGTTACAGTCGTTGTTTATATTAGACATCGACGTATTAATATTTATATCACCCGCCAGAATTGTACAAGAAGGAATCAAGTTAATATTTTGTAGAAGACTTTCTAAGGATTGCAAAAAATTTGTGCAGTTTCTAAATGAAGGTGAACGGTATATTCCGATGAGATTAAATAAGTTGTCCACTTTGGCCAAAAGGCAATTCGCGTCGTGTAGTGTTGGTTCCGAAACTTCGTGATTCAGGGTTCTTTTTATATATAGGACTACACCACACGATTGGTTAATATATTTTGTTGTATTATACGAGACGTACCCATCGATTGGATAAATAACAGAATTTTCGTTCAACCAACATTCCGTAAGGATAATGACATCAAATTCTATGTTAAAACGAGATAAGGTTATTAAAAAGCTGTTAAAATTACGTTGTAAACTGCGAATATTAAAAGTAACGATTTTAATATTGTGTGCTTTAGTGATATGTTTTTGGCATTCCTCGGGTGTGTCAGTATAGAGGCAACTTGATAAATCTGGACCATCTATATCACGAATCAGAGACATGTCAATCATGATAAAGTTTTTTGTATAAATTGTGTAGTGTGTAGGGTAATCGATTGAGGATAATAAATAATTAAATGCAAAATCAACGCCATCAATACAGATATACATTCAACAATAAAATATGTAAGAAGACTGACAATTTCATTTACATCACAAGCACAGGTAATTCTATCACTAAAAATAATTGATTCACAGACAATTAACGAAGACGCAAACCAGATGAATGTGATTATTATGGATAAACAATTACAAATAAATATGGAAGTTTTACATAATAATAAAAGTAAGATCTTGCAAAAATTTGTCAAGATTACAAGAAACAATTGGTAAAAATGGTAACAATAAAAGAAGAAATAAGAGTTATAACTAAAAGTGGTTGGGTTGTACAACACGCCAGGTTAATATGAAGTGAATATGAACTTTTTCATGTAACATTTATTCGTTAAGATTTTTAAGAACGTGAATATCCTTAACTAATATGGCGTTTGAATTAGGAGCCTTTCTCATGAAAATCTTACCACCTCTAATCCAAACGTACTTATAGTCTAGTTGCTTAGCCTTCTTTCTTGCTTCGGCATGAAGAAGTTTATTTTCATGAGAAAGGTGCTCCATTACATATATCGGTGAGGATTGGTCGCTGCCGATGCCAAGGTCCCTGCTTTGTAGTTTTATTTTCGATTCCCTGTTGTATTTGATGATTGTGATAAAAGTTCTGTAGAGAAGGTAATTCTGGAAGAAAGGAGTTAAGTATTGAGCTTGGTCAGTGTGGTGTTGGCAGTTGATATCCATATTATGTATTATGAACTGTCAGGTGATGCAAAGTCTATTTCCTTATCCTAGTATTTACTAACTACATTTCATATGTGGTGTGTTGATGAACACTAGATAAATTAGTTAGATATACACTTAACACTTGATTGCTTAGAACAATGCTATAATGGGCGTTTTTCCATTACCTGGCCCGGCTCCGGCACGGCAACGGCATGGTCGGGGACCGGTACCGGCACCGGGACTTCGTTTTTCCATTGCGCCGGTGTCGATGCCGGTTTACGCCCGGTGAGTGGTACAGTACTGATATGACAATTCATATAAATATGCAATACATATGCAATTTTGCCGGGCCGGCACAAGTGGGAAGCTTGCTACCCCGGCGACGGCGACGGCGCCGGCAGGACTCAATGCCGTGCCGGCGCCGGCGCCGGTAAGTCAAAAAGCGAGCCATACATTTTCATACATTTTTGCTTCCCCGGCTCCGGCACGGCAACGGCATGGTCGGGGACCGGTACCGGCACCGGGACTTCGTTTTTCCATTGCGCCGGTGTCGATGCCGGTTTACGCCCGGTGAGTGGTACAGTACTGATACGGACTTCAGCACGACGACACGTTAAAGTGTAATTTACGTTTAGGTATAACAATGGTATCGTCAAGCCGTCGACTATATTTGTTATATCTTTTACATCTAAGACGCCAAAGACGCAGACGCATATAAATATGCAATACATATGCAATTTTGCCGGGCCGGCACAAGTGGGAAGCTTGCTACCCCGGCGACGGCGACGGCGCCGGCAGGACTCAATGCCGTGCCGGCGCCGGCGCCGGTAAGTAAAAAAGCGAGCCATACATTTTCATACATTTTTGCTTCCCCGGCAACGGCACGGCGCCGGCGCCGGCGCCGGTGCCGGTGCCGGGCCGGGTAATGGAAAAACGCCCATTAGGTTTGTCTACGACAAGACAACTCTCAAAAGCTAAAGCTAGCCCGAGATAAACATCCAACTACCCGCATAATTACTTCTGTTAAAATACTTACATTCCTATTTAAAAATAGGACCTACTTTAAATTTTTCTCGATTGAAATTAAGAAAAACATTAACTAAAAACTTTATGGATGTTTTAAAATCTTAGATTTGAAAATAATATCTAGAAAGCTCTTAACACGTTCCGCATCTGTTCATAATGTTAATAGCTACGGCCCTTCGACAAAAGTGGCGCGGGAGTGGTTGGGGTGTGGTCCAAGTAAGAGTATGAAGCGGATAGGTGATTTTATCATGTTTATTTTATTTATTTTATTTATTTAGGTCATCCAACATCAGTCACAACCATACTTAGAGCTAGGGTACATAATATAACAAAAAAAAGACAATTGTGACAAACATTTACAGGATAACACAGCATGATTAATGAGTCAAGTCACTATGTGGTATACAAAGCAAAAAAAAAAATAAATAAAAAGTAAACAAAATTATGATAATTCCTTTAAATACTTGCGGATTTTATTACAGTTGTCGTGAAAAATATCAATAAAATTGGCATGCTCGTTGACCAGCTTACTTAATCTACAAATGGGTGAATTTCGGCCAAATACGGTCCTACGCAGAGGACCTAAAGGTGTAATTTTATTACGCGGGTACCTAGTAGGAACTCTGAGATTAAATTTATTTAATAGTTGTGGACAATCAATTTTATTCTGGAAAATTTTGGTGACAAAAATAATATCTGAAAATATAAAACGGTTTTCCAGAGATATAATGTGAAAATGCGACAAACGCCTTTGGTAAGAGGTGAGCCTTTTGTGAGATAACCTGCTAGAGAAACTCAGGTGCCATAAGAATTTCTTTTGTATACGTTCAAGTCTTAAAATGTGAGTCGCGTAATGTGGTCTCCAGACAACCGAACAGTATTCAAGAATGCTACGTACGAGACTGTTGTATAACATAATCTTAGTTTTGATGTTATGAAATCCTTTAGAGTTTCTCACAATAAAACCCAACATCTTTGAAGCACGATTCGTAACATATTCAAGGTGATTATTAAAAGTTAGCTTAGTATCAAATAGCACTCCCAAGTCTTTAGTGACAGAATTCTCCTGGATTACCTTATTGTTTATCTGGTATTTGAAAGGAATAATTTTAGATTTTCTAACAAAGCGGATAAAAAAGCTTTTTTCAGTATTCAATTCCATACCATTGCTACAGCACCATAAGGCTAGCTTATCAAGGTCTTGTTGTAGTTTCAAAGCGTCCTCAAAGCAATTAATAATTCTACAGAACTTGAGGTCATCAGCATACATGAAACAACGAGAATTTTTTAATATTACTGGAATGTCATTAACGAAGAAGTTAAAAAGAACAGGACCAAGGTGCGAACCTTGAGGAACTCCCGAGGTAACATTGTGTGGCGAAGCATCAAACCCGTTAACAGCAACAAAGAATGTACGATCGCTTAGATAGGAATTTATCCACTTCAAAAACAACGGTGAGAGTCCATATCCACATAATTTTTGTAGCAAGATGTCATGTGGAACCCTGTCAAAAGCTTTGCTAAAGTCAGCGTAAATAGTGTCAATTTGTTTATTCGAATCCAGCTCGTGGGTAATGGTTTCGGTAAACTCTGTCAAGTTGGTCATAGTAGATCTATGCTGAACAAAACCATGTTGATGAAAGGAGAGAAATTGTTTGAAATGGTTAGTGAGAGATGGACAAATGAACGACTCAAATATCTTGGCAAAGGTGGAAAGAATTGATATGGGCCTATAATTATTTATTAGTTCTTTTGGACCAGACATATGTATAGGTATGACCTTAGCCAGTTTCCAGACTGTAGGGAAGAAACCAAAACTCAATGAACAGTTAAAGATTTTTAAAAGAGGCTGAACCAGATTTTCTGCGCAAGCAACAATGAACTTTGGATGTATGCCATCCGGTCCAGCGCCCTTATAAACATCGATAGCCTTGAGTTTCTTTAAAAGAGGCCCATACTCAATATGCGGTAACGTCAGAAGAAGGTCGTTATTATCGGAAATTATAGTTGATGGCTGCTGTTCTTCAGGATTGGGACCCCTCTTCGAATACACAGATCCAAAATAATTGGAGAAAAGCTCGCATACTCGAACACTATCGGAGGAGGCTTCATCACCTAGAGACATAGTAGGTGGGTATGCCCCATTACCACCTCGTTTGGACTTAATATATGACCAAAAGTACTTGGGGTTAGAATGAATTTTATCTTCTACAGACCTAATATATAGATTATAGCAATTATTTGCAGTTTTAGAACACCTAGTGCTTATTATATGCAGTTCAATTTTATCTCTAGGATTGTTGTACTTCCTATAACGCTGTCTTAGTTTAAACTTCTCCTTCAACATTTTTTTAAGATAATTATTGAACCAAGGAGGATATTTATTATTTTTGGGCTTAATTTTAGGCACATATTTATGAATAGTATTCCTAATCTTAGCATATAAAATATCCAACATTGAGTCTACGCTATCAAGGTCGCAAAACAGTTCATTCCAATCACAATTGCTAAGATCATTGTTAATAGACTCGTAATCTGCTTTAAAGAAATTGAATTTACAAGCTAACCTATTATAAGGGAGTTTCGCTTCAATTTTATTAGTTATTACTATATCAAGAGGAGGATGATACTTATCAAGGTCACACAGTGGAGACACAGACTCAATGACACTGCAAAGGGGCACGTTATTAGAGATTACTAAATCCAAAATTCTATTTGTTGAGTTAAGGACATTGTTGTGCTGCTTTAAATGGTTTAGAAATAAGAAGTCGACTAAAATTTGACAATCATGTTGTTGGAGTTCGATACGTCTTGGTCCAATATGTAGTTGATTAAAATTACATGTCATTTTGATTTTTTGGTGAAAATTTATGCTTCGAATTAAAAAAAAAAACTTTATTGACATAATAAAATAGGCACAGCTTATATATGAATCCATAAGCTCCTGAATTAGTAAAATACTGTGTCTCAGGAGCAGAATAGTCGGGCTTTTTATATTTATTAATTGTGTAACAGTGTATGTGCATAAAGTAAAGCTTTATAGCTTAGCTATTAGCTTAAGAAACTACGGCTATAAAATGAAATTGAATGAAACTTTCCAGGATTATGGACATGATATAGAATTGATTTTCTGTTTAACATAAACAACACACAATCGTTCACATCAGGATTCATGTTCGCATGGTGCATGGCAAAAGTTGTACCAATCTCTATCCGAAAAATTTTGGCCACCGCTTTTTGTTGCGTTCTAAACTACAGATAGACAAACAATCACACATACATTCATGTACAACAATCTGCATGAATTAGGAACCACATGCACAGTAGTTAGTAGACATCACACAGCAACGCTCGTGCCTTGTACCACACATAGTTTATTATTGTGTGCGTGCGCGCGGTCGTTCACCCCGTCAGCATTATTAGTGTGCTGATAAACTAAGATTCGTTACTGGAGGCCGTTTTTATAACCATTTCAATATCAAGGTGACGTCTATGATGCTGTTGATGAATTGAGATTATATCTTGGGTGTTGTTCTTTGTAGTTTAGATTTTATGATTTTTTTGTCATAAAATTTGTGGCACGATCAAGTAGACTTCAATAAATATTAGGTAGGTACTTACTTAAGAAATTCTTCTTAAGTTTTTTTTTAAGTCTATAAATTTCCTTTCCATATAGAGACACTGTAACACTGAAATTTGAATTTCTGGTACTATTCAGTACATTTTTTTTTTCGGTTTGGATGATTTGAGATCATTACAAAGTCGGTAGATAGATACTTAGTTTAACCCAATTACTGAGGGCAAGCGCGCCCTAGGAAAATATTAAGTACTTTAATTAAATACTTACTTTACGAAAATAATAATTTTTGATTATAGATTATTCATAGGTTTTGTTTGAAAATAATAGTGATTGAGGCCAGAGCAAAAATAAAATTCATCAATGTCAATAGCATTTTAGTTAAGCCAACGTTAAGAGGAAGCCATAAAAATCATTAAAATTGTATCGTAATTAAGAAGTACTAATTAAGTTTAATTGATCGCCTCCTGGGTACAGTGGTTGACGCGTGAGCGTAGAACCGAGGGTCCTGGGTTCGATTCCCGGTGGAGACGAAGAAAAAAAAAATGTCTCGGTTCCTAAGATATCTAAGTTCCTGAGATTAGCGCGTTCAAACAAACTCTTCAGCTTTATAATATTAGTATAGATTAATAAGCAATTTTTATTTCAGTTAATAAGTTAAAATAATAGTTCATACAACGTCTAGTTCCTCATCGATTTTCAAATATTTCTATAGATAAAATAGAAAAACAAAGGTTCGAACTTTGAAGGACACACGTCACAGGATGTTAATGAAGTATGTGGTTCATTGTTTTTTTATTCCACTTAATTTGAGAGGCAGCTGTGACTCTACTCAATTTACAATGAAAATTCCTGTTATGAAAGGGGAATTTGAACCAATGAGTTTTTGAATGTAAAGAATAGGCAGTATTGTTTTATTAAATAATTTGGTTTCGAGTAGGTAATTGAAAATATTTTTTAAATATGATATTTTTACCGTTTGCTGTCAATTTTTACACAAATATATAAAATAATAAAAACGACGTGTGTCACTCGGGGACTGCCGCGGTAAAGCTATTGCATGCTATGCCTTCAAGCCACACCTCTGCCCGTCGGAGTGGGGAGCGTGAGGTTTTTTCGTTACGAAATTTTTCGATTCGGTTCCCGCGCTCAAGGCCCGCGATAGAAGCTATGCAATAGCCTACAAATTTTTCGACGGATTTGATGACGTCCACTAGTAAAATAAAAAATTTAGTCAAAAATCAAAATAGTGTATATATAACATCTTCATCATTTCAACTATGTATTTATTTTTTTTCAACATTTTTTAGTTTTGTGTTTCAAATGATATTTAAGAAGGACTTATTAATTGGGCCTTAAGTCTCATCAAGTCATCAGTTACGATATGAAGTTGAAATACAAAGATGATTAAAAGGTCGTTAACGTTTGACGTTTTAAAAATATATTTTTAATGTCTAACTCTCGTGCAACGCTGTTTTAAAACTATCCACGTGGGAAATTTGTTTGGATTGATGTACCTATTGCGTCATGTTAGAACAAAAGTAGTTGCTATAGCATCAACATAGATGATCAAGCTAATGTTTCTAGTTGAAAATATGTTATTCCTTTCGCATCTACAGCATTAGGACTAAAATATGTTGTGTTGTTATGAAGATTTAATGATTGCTTGTTATGATACGAGTCACAAATTGCGAGAATACTATCTCGTTATATGGTCACGTAAGATTGCAAAGCAGGGAACTGTTTAAATAACAAAGGTATACAAATAATCTTGGACTGTTCATGCAAACTTTCTTTTTCTTTATACAATATTTCTAAACATTATTCCACCCACCAGAATCCCAATATTCTGCAGTAATAGGCAGGAAACCTAAATAAATAAGTGCAAATTTCAGACACACCTGCCACGCTAATTGTAATTATTTAAACATTTTGATAGAGTACGTTTTGCCTAAATCTAATTTCTCTTTTGCAGATAAGCCATGAGTCAAAAAGTGACGCGAAAAGGGCCGATAGCAGAAGATAAGGAAAAGGTAAGAAAATATATATGAAAGGTATTTAAACTGTAGCCCTTATGTTCCAATCTTATTATAGACATCAGTAGTCCTATATTAACTATTTAGCGCACTTTATCGTCAATTGGCATCCCACTTGAAGAAACTGATTCATCTTGTTCATTGCACCTATTAGATATCCAATAACAGATGAAAGTCAATTTCAGTTTTAAATCCTCACTGAAATTAATTTTCCAATATATTTTTTCAGAGGCATGCAGATAGTCCGGTTAAGGATATGAAAAAGAAAATGGCTGCAAATGCAGAAAAAGAGAAACAGACAGCGGAAAAGGAGAAATCCGCTGAAAAAACCGTAGCAAATGATAAACAGACCGAGAAAGCTTCAGAAAAGACAGACAAAGCGGTAAAGAAAGATGCAGCTGCAGAAAAAGGTGACAAAAAAGATAAGCCCGCTGAGAAAATCACAGATAAGACCCCAGAGAAAAATGCAGACAAAGCAGAAAAGAAGGAAAAAAGCGTAGAAAAGGTAGTTGACAAAAAAGATAAGCCCACAGAAAAGAAAGAAGCGGTAGTCGCTCCTACGGAGAAACCTAAAGAGGAGAGCAAAGAAAACGGCAAGGTGAGTTTAATTTACATTTATCACTGACCAAATATGAATTAATTGACGTATGATGATGATGTTATTGTTAATTTCCCT
Organism: Colias nastes; assembly: GCA_907164665.1. Classification (NCBI taxonomy): domain Eukaryota; kingdom Metazoa; phylum Arthropoda; class Insecta; order Lepidoptera; family Pieridae; genus Colias; species Colias nastes. The sequence goes on from CAJQZM010036412.1 coordinate 10,870, forward strand.
TTTTTCGTATCTACGCGACATCAATTTTATTTTAGATGCGAATCAAAAACCTTATTATCGAACTATGCGTTCGTATGTGTTGTATACATTTGATGCGCAGGATAAAAATTAAGTGCAATTTATGTTTGTTTATGGAAATGACTGTTTTTTTATCGAATCTAGACCCACCATACCTTGTTTTCTTTTAAGGAATAATGTGTTTTAGCAGTTTTTGTTATGATCTTCCACCACCAGGCCGACACATCGGACAGCCGCAAGAAGGACACGCCGGCGAAGGCGAAACAGAACGGCGCGCGGCACAACGGCGACGCGGACGCGACGGTGAGTTCGGACGACGACGACGGGCTCTACCCGGAGCTCGCGTACGAGGACTCGGACATGGAGTGCTTCGAGCCGAACACGCCGGACGGGCCCAGCCGGAGCTACACCCGGCGATCGCAGGTGCGTTATACAGAATAGTGCCACAGTATAAATATGGAGCAGTACGGAAACTGCCTGAAAACTACCACGTTCTACGTGAAAATTAAAATAAAAAAAAAACAGCAACGTTACACACAGAAAAACATACGTGCAAACGCAAGCGTAACTCACGCAACTTCAAGCAGATGTCATAGTTCTGTTTAGTCAAATTCGCGATTTATATATTTATTTCCAATTTGTTGACTTTTCTTTCAAAACCACTTTGGTAACTGGCCAGGACTGTTGATTTTTTAAAAACCTGATGATGTCGTTTTAGTTTTCTAAAAATTTGGCTTCGTGAATTTTTCAGCCTTTTTAATAATATTTAGTCATTAAATATTACAGGATAAAACTCCGTTAAAGTTTAATTTTAATATTTAAATCTTAATAAAAAACAACATCCAAGCCGTAACAATCTGATTGCTTCAATTTTATATACGTAATTATCTTAGCTTAGTTGCCATACTGTTGCATATTTATACTGTGGTAGTGCCGTAGTGGAGTCAAGTGTGAGCGTGTGCGGGCTATAGCAGGACAGGTTGGTACAGCTGTGTATGTGTGTGTTATTGTGCAGAGCAAATTGGTGACAATGCAGACACAGAGTTGGAGCACAGACTGTTAAATATCGGCATGACACAAAGTAAATATTTACCACTAATTTTAAGGTTCCAGTCTCACTGAAGGTTGGCGTAGTTATGGCGAAATAGAAAATAAATTGTTTTTATTTGATTTTAAATTTTATTTTAATGAGAACAATGTCGATAATAGTTTCACAATAAAAAATGCGCTCCGCCATAACTGCGCCGGTCCTTAGTGTACTCTGACGTTGAAAATGCTTATACGCGGGTCCCTGATTCAACAAAATGTGACTAGCTCTACATTCAGAGAAGGTGAGTTATACTTTTACGGCCCTACAAATAAAAAGTTAAACAATGGATAAGTTTCTACCATTTTCTACCATAGCTATGTCCTGCTCTTGCTCACATGAAACGTCAATCATAAAAACAAGACAG
>CAJQZM010036414.1:3907-14725 GCA_907164665.1 Colias nastes
GGGGGGGATGCGTTGCATCAGGTGAGTGTGGATGGTACTTTATTTATATTCGAGTCAAAATTTATTGTTGTTAGTTTTTGTGCTAGTGTAGTGTTGAGTGGGTAGATTCAAAATCTACCCACCAAATTAATTTATAGCCTTTGGTATTATTTATTATTCTATCTACAAAAATATAACAAAGCAATTTTTAGCGTAATAAACAACGTTAAAATTAATATGTAATTTAAAAATGTAACTACTTATTATCATTCTGTACATTTTATTGTGAATATTAATGAATTACAATTCATTCAGTCATTAGTTTTTTATGCCAGCCATTTTTATTTTTTTCTCAACAACCTAGTTATAGGGTATCATTTTTGAAAATATACTAATACAAAAATTTATCTTTTCCAGGACTTCAGAAGACGTCTGGCCAAAGCGTTAGCGTTACAAGAATTACTCGAGAAATTGGGCGCAAAATAAATTTTAATAATTATTTAAATTAACAGAGTTACATATCACATAGTTAAATAAAATAATTTAGAAATGTAGTAAAAAATCATAATTTTGTAATGTATTTTCTTTTTTACTAATTTTGATTAAAGCTCATACGAGAGAGTGAGTTAGGACACTGAAAGAAAGAGACGGCACGAGGCAGCCATCTTGATTTTTTGACGTGACAACGTCTTATAATTCGATAGAGCCGGCTGCACGCACGAAAAAACATGACTCATGCGGCGTTACCTCGCTCTGAGGCGTTCCATGTAAGGCTTGGAAGTGCGAGCGAGAGCGCGGAACAAGCGACAAAGAAGCACAATCGGACGTTGTCACGTTCAACTATCGTCAGTAAACCGACTTTACAGACAACCAATTTTTTTAGCTCTATTTTATAAAATACTTAACTTGTTATGGTAACTTTGGTCACAAGTTCCTACTGTTCCTAGACATATATTTTTTTATTTCTTTGTATATTCAGTTGTACTGTCAATAATAATTATTAATAGCTAAGTAGAAAGGTGTAAATATAGAAAAAAAAGCAAGCACACGTGTCAGAAGTGAAACTTTGGCAAGATTCAAAGATACCAAAATCGTCGCCTTACTCCACTTACGCGATCTTGAAATTTTACTCTCAACGCGCCTAAAGTTTCACTTCAAAAAATATAAGGAAAAATAAATATTTCAATTTATAAATTTATCTATGAAAGTTGAAATATTATTTGCAGTTAGTTACTTTTTATCAGCTTTTTTTCCTTATTTATGATTTTTAATAATTATTTTTTTATGAACATTTACACCTTTTTACTTATATAACAAGTTTTCAATGAATTTATATTTCCCCGTACAATATAAGACATCCTATCAGTATTAGAAACCAATTTTAGTAGTACATATTTGTTAGTTCTACCAAAAAAATTGTTATTTAAGTTTTATATAGTAGTAAGACACGATTCCTTATTATAAATGTTATTGTAGTTATTTCTAGTCAAGCATTTTGTAAATAAATGTTGCTATCATATATTTTGTTTTATTTGTGTCCCATGGCCTATACTTTGGTCTTTAGAGTGCTTTTCCACCAATAATGTGCGAGGATGTGTAACTAGGGAAATAACCAATCATCGCTTCATTTAGTTTGCAGTTTCAAGCGTTAAGCCTTTGAAGCGATACTATTGGTTATTTACAAACACATTCCCCGCTACACATCCTCACACATTACTGGTGGAAAAGCACCCTTTAGTATTGGCTTTTCATATTTTTGTCTGGAAGAAACTTTAAATTATCTTTATTTTATTATTTTACTTAAGAATAATTAATTTTTAATATTACCGTGTGTCAGAAATACACTGTACAATTTTGTCAGCCTTTTCAGCCATTAAAGTTGAGATAATTTTATAAAAATCAATATAATTGCGCTATTGTTACATCAAACAAAAACTTGAAAGTATAACAGTTAAGAAAGTATATTATTCTAAAGGCGAAAGTTCTTGGGATTCACGGTAATATCACAAATAGGTATGAATGTTGACAACGACATGAAAAAAAAACTTCATCTACGAATATAGTTAAATCTAAATTTGGTGTCTTAAGCCTGATATAAATAAGTACAAAATTAATTAATATTCCTCTCCAAAAATTTCCTGTTATAAATATTTATCATATTGGGGAAAAAGAACCGAAGCACTGGTGTCAGTTTTAATTCAATTTGGATGCTCATTTGGCTGCCGGCTACCAATCCGGCTAAAAATAATAATAACTAAATGTTTTATGGTTGTTCGACTCTTGTTCGACTTATAAATATATAAAATCTTACCTTACAATATAAATAAACTTTACCTGAAGCTGAAGTGACGACAAACCGTCCGATATCGATGCCAGTTGAAATTGCACTTTATATAAATTTTGTACAGATTTTATAAGATCTAATGACGACAGAAAAAGCCATAGTGAAAATATATGTATATTATTATTGTATATATATGGCGCGTTTATGTGATTGACGTTTAAATTTGAGGCTTGATTTGAGGGTTCTGCCCGCTGCTGCTTTACTCTATGTCGAGAACGAACGAGAAATTTCAACTTTGGCGCGTCTTCATAATCATAGACAACAGTCAAGAAAAAATTGCCATGCTACGAAAAAAATAATTTAGAGATCACGTTAAAGATACAATATAATTCTTGCTATTCACGCCGACTGTTTCAACTTTTGTTTTTATTTTTACTGTTGAATATAAAAATAGATTATATTATTAGTTAGTTTTGTTGAATTCATCACGCATTTATAACGCAAATCATCGATTTTGCTTAAATCACATAGGCCATGTACTGTATATGAAATCACGTTGGCTCATCTATAGATATTTCTTATATTCCCCAAATCAACAAAACGTAATTTTAAAATAATTAGAAAGAGAAATTGAAAAATATTGTCTAAAGGCTTATTGTATATCTACATTGATATAAACACGTTACAGTTTACACGTATTGCAAATTTTAAATAATTTCAAAGAAGCATTCATATAAGCTTTAGAGTGAAATAAAAATAAGTATAGATTTACAGTATTAGTATATATTATATCTACTTTACGATCAAGAGTTATGAACAAGGCTGGATTCTCGTCAACTCTGTCTTTTCAGCGATCGCCATTTTGTCCAAAACATCTTGTAATTCCGGCCAGGGTTCATAGCGTTGGTTGATGATCATCATCTTATGGACTGTTGGGTTGCGCAAATCCATTGTTCTAGATATATTGTTAGCGGGACTGTGGTTTTTAAATACGACGTCCACCTGTGAAGGAAATGACATGTTTTTGTATATTATAATACTACTATTTTAGAAATAAAAAGTTCGTATAAATATCAAGAGATTACAGAGTTTTCTTTCACACTAACGTTCCCGCCCGCAGCTTTGCTCGCATCTAATTTATATACTTGAATCTTATTCGGGAACCACGCTATACATTGATAAGAACTGAATGGAAATCGGTGCAGTGACTGTTGAGTTTATCGCGACACACAGACGCAGCAGAGGACTTTTTATATTTTAATATATCTAGTGACTCTAGACTAGTGGTCGTAGGTACTGGAAATCCTTGAGGAATGAGGGAGGCCTTTGTCCAGCAGTGGACGTCCCACGGCTGAAACGACGATATCTAGTGACTACTGATAGACTAAATACTGAAAATAGGTTACTAGATAGATTATTACAATAATTGAATCAAACATTACCTTATGTTGCGTAGCCCAAACGCACGCTAGAAAGCACAATATAAAACTGAGAGCGGTCACGAAAAACAACGGTATAGTCTCCCAATGAACCTTCATTACGTAGAGAAGTTTTAATCTTTTCGGTACAGGAATATCGTACTGCGTTGGTGGAATCATACTCGCAGTTCTAACAACAATCCTATTCGGTTGCTTTAATAGCATAAGCAAGGAAGGACGTAAGACACGCGATGGTTTTACAAATTTTGAAAGCATTTTAAAACAAAAAAAAAATTAAAAATACGTATAAAAACCTGTCCTGTACCAATACCTAAGTACACAATGTACAAATATTATCAGACGATACTAGATTTACTTAGCATTCCAATTTTAAAATTTCAAGAGCACTAATATAAAAGTATAGTTTGACGCTTAGATGTATTTTATTTTTATGTATGCAGTACTCGTTGACTAAAATAATTGATCCAGATTCCAGACACCTCCAAAATTGCTAGCGTAGGTAAATTGCTGTTATCCAAATCACTTACTGTGTCCTTTTTACTTCCTTTTTATTATTTATAAAACCGTTTGCTTCTTTAGTGTCCTGTGTCACGCATAATTAATTAACACAATATAACTGACACTAATTCTTTTATATCTACCCGCTATAATAAAATAGGAAAACGTGATCACAACAGATCAAAACACTTCATTATTTATTAGAATTAAAATGATAAATGTAAAAACCAGCAATCAGAATAAGCAACAATAAATTTTAACAATAAATATTTCCAAAAAATAGTACGCCTCGTTTATGCGTGTTTACAAGTCTGTGCGCGCATCAGCGCCCTCTTTTGCGCGAGCGTCATTTTATCCAGAACATCTTGCATCTCCGGCCACGGTTCGTAGCGTTGGTTTATAATTATGATTTTGTGAACTGATGGGTTCCGCAGATCCATGGTACGGGATATACAATCACGGTTGTGGGTAGTATACACGACGTCTACCTGTAACAAAAATTAGCTATACTAATATTATAAAGCTGAACAGTTTGTTTGAACGCGCTAATCTCATGAAATACTGGTCCGATTTGAAAAATTCTCTCGGTGTTAGATAGCCCATTTATCGAAGAAGGCTATAGACTATATAATATCATTACGCTAAGTCTAACAGGAGTGGAGCCACGCGGGTGAAACCGCGGAGCGCAGCTACTAATTAATATTTAAAAACCTACCTGCTAACCTGACTGCTAATTTATATAGCCTATCCTGCCTATGTCACTACAACCATTTTGATAATTAAAACGACACCTCATAATTCAAAATCCGTAAAGCAGATTGTGTTTTAGATCGTGCCAAATAAATATACATAGGTACCTACATTCACTCGAAAAACATAACCCTCCAGTCTTTCGAAGTCGGGTAAAAAGATCGGATGCGGATACGGATGCTTCAATATATAACGATCACGGTACATAATTTAACAAGAGAATAAATTTTATACCACGATGATTGTGAGACAAATATTGTTCGCTTCTTATATGTTTAGCCTTTTACTAGCTAGCTACTAGTTATTATTCTGTGCTTTTACATAGATTATAAAACAAAGGGCCGCTATTGCAACGATGTAGTGTTCTTAAAAAAATGCTAGATATACCAAAATGTTACGTACCTTATTTAGAGTTGCCCAAATGCAAGCTAGTACGCATAAAGTACAACTAGTCATGGTGACCGCGAATAAGGGTATTGTTTCCCAATAAACCCTCAAAACGTAAAGAATATGCAGTCTCTTCGGTATGGGAACGTCATATTGTGTAGCCGGTATATAATCGCCTGATTTTCTCACAATAATTTGATTTGGGTGTTTCATTTTGAACGAATGTAGCGAATGTCGTATAATAGATCCTGGTCGCAAGAGTTTTGAAAGCATTTTAGTACAAAAATTTAAAAGAAAAACATAAAATGCTGAAACTTAAATACAAAGCTTACAAAAACTTGTATTAAAATAACTGTATATGTCATAATGATTTCTATTTTCAAAATACTTCATGCAGATATAAGAAAAAATTGGTTAAAGTTTTTAAAAGAGAAGTCATGGGAGAAGTTGTACTTACTTGGTGCTTACCTTACTGTAATATAAAAAAAACTTTATTATGAAGCACTGACTACTAGCTTAACCACTAAATAAAAAAGGCACAATTTAATTATTATACGTTAAATAACGTACGTTACTAAAATAGTGATGAGAAAATAAAGGTATTTTCAAAAGATATAAGATGCCAGTTTTCGTGAGAATAGACAAGTATAGAGTAAAAATGACACATGACATATATTATTTGTCAAACTCGATGACAGCCTCTGCCAAGTTAATATTTATGTAATTTAAAAATAAGAAAAATTCCAAATTTCTTTTCTAATTCCAATTCAGAAATAATTGAATCAACCAAAATCAATAGAAATGGGTACTGTGCACGCCAAGGTATTATATAGTGATTTTTTATAAACATTTAACGAGAAATTTACATTGGTTTGTTAAGGTTAACTTTGATAAAAACAATAATCGGTATAATTTCTTAAATAGCCGTTTTATTTATTGAAATTAGTTATTAGAAATTTTGTCTCTCATATTACAGTTACGATATGATATAGTTTTAGTGTAGATATGTATATATATATAGTTTTAGTGTATATATATATATATATATATATGATAAATAAGCATTATAATAACATTGCATTAAAATGAATTTATTTAACGAATTAACTTCTAAATCTATGTAAACAAGAGTCGAGCATGCTTCGGCAAGAAATGGGCCAGCATGTACTAGGGAAGGTACATCCCCACCTGTGTTTATTTTACACTAGCTTTCCGCCGGCGGCTCCGCCCGCGGTTTCAAAGAAAAACTCGCATAGTTCCCGTTCCCGTGGAATTTCCGGGATAAAACCTATCCTATATTACTCGTGGATAATGTAGCTTTCGAATGGTGAAAGAATTTTTAAAATCGGTCCAGTAGTTTATGAGCCTATTCATTACAATCAAACAAACAAAGTTTTCCTCTTTATAATATTAGTGTAGACATAGCATAGCATGTAAATGTTACTATGATTCATATTTTATTATATACTAGCTTACCGCCCGCGGCTTCGCCCGCTTTGTCTAAAACCTAATAAATTATATACTAAAACCTTCCTCTTGAATCACTTTATCTATTAAAAAAACCGCATCAAAATCCGTTGCGTAGTTTTAAAGATTTAAGCATAATATGGGACATAGGGACAGAGAAAGCGACTTTGTTTTATACTATGTACTATATTATTCATTATCAGTGTGGAAAGCTAGTAACCAGTGTTCTTCCCAACTTTACTTTTTTGCCCATTAGAAACGTTAAAAGTATGTTTTGAAGATTTAAAAATGCTTCTAGAAGTGTTAAATAAATGGTTGAATTTGAGTTTAATATGAGAATTACATATTTATTACTTTATTTAAGGCACAACAAGACATAAACACTGTTGGTGGAGGGCTATTTGAGTTTGATGAATCAATCGAACTTGACGACAGGATTCCTAAGCCGCAAATCAAATTGAATGGAGTTAGAGTGAGTATTTTATGAATTGATAGTAATCCTAGTGAACCTGAAGATAAAGCTACATTTTGACTGTTTTATTGATATCAATATCAATTATTAAATAAAATACTAGCGGTCCGCCCCGGCTTCGCCCGTGGTACATATTTCGCAATAAAAGGTAGCCTATGTTCTTTCTCAGGGTCTAAAGATTGTCTGTGCCAAATTTCATTAGTTTATGAACCTATTCATTACAATCAAACAAACAAACAAACAAAGTTTTCCTCTTTATAATATTAGTGTAGATAATAAGGATGAATTTTAAATCTTAGAAGTTTTACTTTCACGTGCTAGAGTTCTAACGGACACAAAAATCATATTGAAATTGTTCTGTTCTGACGTGAAAGAAAGACATAAAAAAACTGAGTGTTTTTAGTGATAATGAATTTAGTAAAATCATTATCACTGCTCGAACGGTGAAGGAAAACATCGTAAGGAAACGGACATGTCGAAGAATCAAAAGTTCGACGACATCACACACACACACACACATATATACACACACACACACACAGATTTTATTAAATTCTTTCTTTTCTTTTCTGTTTTTGCATTGTATTCTTATTGTTTTATTTCTGTTTCTGTATCTAATAGTGTTAAGGAAGAGCGGAACCTCCTGACACAAGCATTTTGTTTGCTTACTAGGAGTGTTCCAATCACAAATTAGTTAAGGACATATTGTAAAAGGAAGAAATAAATAATTTGAATTTGAATTTTTGATGTGAGATCCACCCGCACTTGACCATCGTGGTGGATTATGGCCTGTACCCTCATAGGAGGCCCGTGTCCCAGCAGTGGGAATGTATATGGGCTGGTGATGATGATGATGATGATGATGATGATGATGATGATAATGATGATGATGATGATACATTATTCTCTTACAGGCTCGTGTAGACCGAGTGCACATAGACGGTTTAAACAGAACAAAAGATGACATAGTCAAGAGTGCTGTGGACGAATTGTTTCACGCTACTGATTTTGAAGATGTCATACTTAGAGCTCACAAGGTAAGTGTTTTATGATGTTAGAATTAGTGTGAGATATAACTGTAACTGTTTAGATTTGTTTCGTTTTCTTTCATATAATGATAAGATATTTTTTTTTATAATTATTTATTCAAATAAAAAAAAAAATTCATCACTTAAATTATAAGGAAAGAGTATTTTGTTTTTTAATGTTGGTCCGGAATGGCGGAAGACGTGAGTTCGAATCCTGCCTCGTCATCGAATTTTTTCTGTTGTTTCAAAAAAATTAATATAGCATTTAAATACTATAAAAATCTAAATAGTAATGATAGTGTTAAATAAATAGTTTAAATATTTTATTTGTATTTTGCAGGTCCGTCGTTCGCTCGACTCTCTGGGATGTTTTAAAGACATTGGTGTACTAATTGATGTGTCCAGTGGTCCGGGTTCGACTCCTGAAGGGTTGGAAGTAAGATTTTTAACTGATTTTAGTTTTTGTTAATAATAACTTGTTTAATTTGTAGTTTTTTAGCATTAAAATGTTAAAAAATATCAGTTATTTTTAACATTTGTAACTTTGTAGTAATTGTCAAATCTTCGTCGTATCCATACTAATATTATAAATGCGAAAGTAACTCTGTCTGTCTGTCTGTTACTCAATCACGCCTTAACTACTGAACCAATTTGCATGAAATTTGGTATAGAGATATTTTGATACCCGAGAAAGGCTACTTTTTACCCCGGGAAATAGGATAGGTTTTATCCTGGAAATCCCACGGGGACGGGAACTATGCGGGTTTTTCTTTGACTGCGCGGGCGAAGCTGCGGGTGGAAAGCTAGTAGGAAATAATTGAGAAAGAATGTTTCGAAAATCGATATTTTCGATTGTCCGCATTAAACCAATTTCTGGCTGCCTACAAAATAATATTTTTCCATCACAAACCTCTAGGACCATATATCAGTCATTTTTAACGTATGTAGTAATCGTATTCTCTTCGGAATTAGTTTTATGTAGAAAATAAAATTGCTTAAAATGAGAATATTTTTCTGCTCAACTACAAACGAAAAAAAAAGACGTGTGTCACTCGGGGACTGCCGCGGTAAAGCTATTGCATGCTATGCCTTCAAGCCACACCTCCGCCCGTCGGAGTGGGGAGCGTGAGGTTTTTTCGTTACGGAATTTCTCGATTCGGTCCCCGCGCTCAAGGCCCGCGATAGAAGCTATGCAATGGCTTAAAAATTACTACAATCAACTACAAACGTTTATCTATAAGAAACAACCGAAAAATGTTAATTTTTGCAATTTCGGGGTCGACTTTTTTTGATGCCTTTATTTAAAAAATTTTGCCGTAACTACAAACAAAATAAAATTCATTACTACTACACGTCGAAATCTTTTAAATGACTACAAAAATTTGTGATTACATAGCCTGAGAAACGTTTTTTTTTTTTTGAGTTAAGTTTTGTGTGTGTGTGTTTTTATTGAGAATTTTTTTTTAAATTTATGTACTCGTATGTGTTGAGGTTAATCTAATTAATGTAAGAGAGAAAAATCCATACTAATATTATAAATGCGAAAGTAACTCTGTCTGTATGTATGTTACTCAATCACGCCTTAACTACTGAACCAATTTGCATTTGCATGAAATTTGGTATAGAGATATTTTGATACCCGAGAAAGGACATAGGATAGGTTTTATCCCGGAAATCCCACGGGAACGGGAACTATGCGGGTTTTTCTTTGACTGCGCGGGCGATGCCGCGGGTGGAAAGCTAGTAATTACATAATTAGACTGTACGGATATTTAATTAGTTTTTAACCAAATTAAAAACAGAAATAAGTTTTATAATATAACTACTGTTTTTATAAATTTTCAGGTGACGTTCCAAGTACAAGAGCTATCTCGTATAGTGGGCGGTGTGAACACGACGGTCAGTGAGAATGAAGGGAACCTTGTTCTTGGTGAGTTTGAGAAAGATACACAAAAAATAATGTTTTTTGACATAAAAAAGATAGAATAAATAGTCTGGCATGTATATGGGTGTGTGTGTGAACAGTGAAGAATAGGTATATATTTTAAGTAGCGTTCCGCCCGCGGCTTCGCCCGCTTTGTCTAAAACCTCATAAATTATATACTAAAACCTTCCTCTTGAATCACTCAATCTATTAAAAAATTGCATCAAAATCCGTTGCGTAGTTTTAAAGATTTAATCATACAGGGACATAGGGATAGTGAAAGCGATTTTGCTTTATACTATGTAGTGATAAATTGTTCGAAGCACCTGTAACAGCTTCCTGAGCTGTTTAAGCACCTGTTAAAGCTCCCTGAGCTGTTTAAGCACCTGTATAAGCTGCTTGACCTGTTAAAGCCCCTGTCACAGCTTCCTGACCTGTTAAAGCATCTGTTACAGCTCTCTGACCTGTTTTAGCACGTGTAAAAGCTCTCTGACGTGTTAAAGCACCTATTAAATCTCCCTGACCTGTGTAAGCACCTGTTAAAGCTCCCTGACCTGTTAAAGCACCTGTAAAAGCTCCCTGACCTGTAA
>CAJQZM010036415.1:0-14890 GCA_907164665.1 Colias nastes
TTAAATTCTTGTATTGAAACAGTACTAGTCATAGTATGAAAGAAAGTAGCATTATTGCATAACACGGTAAACATCGTATAATAATATTATAATAGGTAGTTTTTTTATACGATCAACATTGTTAATTAATTATCTAAAATTCTTCCATATTTAAGCTTTTAACCCATTGAAATGTAAATTTGATAATATTATTATAATTAGATACCGATAAAATAATAGCTGCAGGCATCAGTTTCGTCAAAATATTAGCTGCGCTAAATCTAAACATTGAGTAATATTACAACGCGGTCACATTAACTTGACGCATCGCTGGAATGCGAGGCTCCGCCCGCTTCACCCCGCAACCCCTTAGCTCGCCCGCATTTCCTTAGCTCGCTGTTACCGATACGCCATGACGTCATCAAAGCCATGCGTCAAGTTAATGTGACCGCGTTGTATTAGTTTTACCTTTGCATAAAATCATAACATTATGAATTTATTGATTTTTGATGTATTATGAGTGCAATTCTAATAAATTGACAAAATCTGTTGTAATAATAATATATGGATTAAACTGTATATTGTTTTTTTGTAATATGAATAAATATACCTACCTATACGAGACTTAAACACAGCGTGTCTATTTATTCTTAAAGTATGTCTTAAAAAATGTAATAATATTCAATGCGATTTTACATAAAACCGATTTTACAAATAACTTCAAACAACCTTAGTAAGTTGTACTCCTATGTGTTACAGCTTTCTACTTATATGATTGTAGCCATTGTAAAGCATTTAATAATTATTTTAATTTAAAGGGAATATTTTCAATCAATAATATAAAAAATAACCTGTAAAATCGAAAGTCTGGCAATAGAACACATTTTTAAAACGTGTTAGTCGACGAATAAGTTTTAAATAAGGATTGAAAAATCGTCCCTTAATTTAATACCCGCGGCTTTACTACAGATAAATACAAAAATCGTTCTTTAAATAAAGTTACAAATTAACATCACATTATAAGCACGTAACACAACAACCTTTACCAAAGTTTGGTTTAACGCGAATAACAAATTTGTTTATAGTTTAAACAAGGTAAAGGTACTTCCACCTCAAGCTGAAGTAGCTTAAAATTAATGGCAGTTAAGTGATGTAATCAGCGCAGGGTACACATTCTTGGCTTAATTACAAATTAGCAATCTGTTGGGCCTGTTCCTATCTGAAACCTCATTTTAGGGCTATGTAATCTGAATTTTCTTAATGGTGACAGGGCTGGATTGAGGTGGAGTTCTGGGGCCCTGGTTTGTTATTAGATATTACGATGTTGTGGCGGAATTTTGGGGCCCTGATGATCTTGTAGATGTTGCGATGTCTTGAGTGATTTGCTTTTAACCTGCGAAGAAAAAATATAAAATTAATGATCGCCATAACGTTTGTGACAAAAATACTGTTATTCTTCTGCTCTACAGAATTATGGGTTGGTACACAAGTTGAACGTTGCATTCATTCAACATATTATAGCAAAAATAAACCGATTAGAAACTACTATAATTGTTTACTTGTAAGAGAGATCAAGAAAGTAAAGTATATAAAATATGTCTATTTTAAGGAACATTTTGTAAAAATATGCCATGTGTAGAATTTTAACGAATTCATTATGGTGCGCTTTTAAAATTTTTGATCTATGTAACCGAGAATAATGGAACCTTAGCATTCTATCAGTCTATAATCTATGCGTAATTAAAACATTTTCACTAAGCTAAGATATCTAGGGCCCAGCGATTTGAGTACGGTCCTGACAGCATAATTAAACCCTACAGCTCTGAGATTGGGTGTGCTGGTACAAATTACAAGGTACGCCTGATTTATTTACGATATTAATTCGTTACGATATTCTGAATTGGTCTGAGCATTATCGGCTGGGAAATACATCTTTATTAAGGGTTGAATAATAAATGTTTATTTTAGAGCGATAAATTTAGACGCACAAAGCAGGGATGGATTGAGAATCAAGCTTGCATAATTTGAACTTCCGTTGTTTTAGTGAATGAGTTATTACGAAAGAAATTTCTTTTCTTGGCGTTAATAAGAGGTTGTAGAAAATGCAAAAGGTCGCTTGTTACACAGCGTGAATCAAATATTTTATTGCGAAATTAAAAGGTTTCTTTGCAAACTGTATAAAATTAATGCCTTGTCTTGATATTATACAGGTTGATTGTTTTAAATTATTGCTATTTTTGTTAGTGTGTTAAGTAGAAATGAAATAGTAAAATTAATTTTCTAACCATTTTCAGCTGTTTTATGAATGTATCATAATATTTGTTTCTACGTCAGCCTTCCCGTCTTTACATTACGCAGTACATTGTCTAAATGATATGTTTAGTGATTATTTTTATACATTTAGCTTATACAGTATTGTTAATTTAAATATTTTAAATTATCAAAGTTCATTGACCTTTATGCTCGATATAATATTGATATATCTTTCTTGGTATTAAGACTTAAATAGACTAACATTGATAAATGATCTTAATAATAAATGAAGCCATGTGTTATCTAGATAGTTAATCAAATGCTAATCAGGGATTTGAGGCTGGATCGTGACTAGATAGTTAATAATACGTGATAATACTATGTTTGTCCTTTCTGATTGGTTTTTATTGATACAGTAGGCGCTTCGGGTTCAATTGAGATTGGGAAGGCTGGATGAAGATATATTTAGAGATATCTAGAGAATAAAGACAACATTGAATAATGAAATGTTTTACTTGTTAAATATGATTGCGCAAGTTTGACCATGTGTCTAACTACCGCAAGAAACTCAACTGGCTTCCCATCCGCTTCCGACGTCATTCCCACATCCTTCATCTTCTTTTCTCCATCCTCTTCGATCCTAAAGCTCCTCCCTATCTCAAGGATAATTTCGCTTTCTCTGTTTCTCCGTTCCCTCGCTCATCCAAATCTCTGCTTCTACGTGTCCCAGTCGCAAACAGCAAATTCTACAGCAATTCTTTTGCAGTTCGCGCTGTTAAGCTTTGGAATGAGCTCCCTCTAGCTGTTCGACAAGCTCAAACCTTAGGCAGTTTCAAAAACCTCCTCAAGGCACACTATCTATCACTTTCTTAATCCTCACTCCATTTCATTGCTGTTGTCCTTTTCTTTTCTCCTCTACGCTATATCAGGTTATTCGTATAATTATTTATTTTTGGTATATAATATGTATTATCTGATTTATTATATTGTTACTTTATATAATTGATGCTATAAATATATGTAATAATGTTTTTTTTTTTCCAACGCAATAATTTTTGCTCACCCACCTCCCTTAAATGTGTTTTCCTTGTTCAAATTAATGGTAGTCTGGAAGAGATCGCTGCCTAGCGATAAGGCCGCCATTTGTACATACTTGCATCTGTTTGTTATTTTTCTGTGTTTTATGTAAATCTTGTGTGTGTGCAATAAAGTATTATCTATCTATCTATCTATGATATCTCAGTATGTTTATTTTTAAAAGTAGATTTATTAAAGAATATAAAAAATGGTTGCCTGTAAAGTCGGTTTTACGGGCGAAGATTTTACGTGACAACGTCTTTTTCTCGATCATAGTTGAGTGGGAGAGAGACGCAAGGCATTCGGCGGGCCTCTCTCTCGTTCGGTGACTCATCGTAACGTTACCGAGCGTTACACTTTTTCATAAGTGACTCCCAGCCGCAACCTAATTTAAGACGTTGTCACGTCAAAAGTTATAAACAAGAGCTTAGAACGTAATTTGAAAAAAAGGAATAGTTGATATAATATAAAATTGTGAATATATATTATACCTATTATATTATATATTAATATATCTTTACTAAAAAAGCAAAAAAACTGGACTATAATCCAGAGGTGGCGCGAACACCCTGTGATGACGGGTTTAAAAAAAAAAATATCTTTACGCAGGTAATTTGTTAAGGCATATTTTTTTTATATTTATGCTTTACCCTTCATCATTCCTCTAATTTGCTTTCTCTCCGCACGACCGGCTGTCTGGAAGAAATCGCCGCATAGTGATAAGACCGCCAATTGTTTAAATGTATTCTTAGCTTAAGTATTTAAGTAATAATTCTAAGACCAATAAAGTATTAATAAATTCTTCAGTTTCGGTATGTCGTAGGATTATACATAAAGAAAAAAATCACGTGTTCCGTATTAATTTCAGAGATCCCTAACAGTCACTACAAATTCAACCTTACAGAGTGTACATAAAGTATATTTTCTTATTCTCAAGTGTTATGGCTGTTTCATTTGAGAGGACATTTTGTGACGAACAGAGACATCATTACAGAACAATGAACGTAATAAACGTTATTGTAAGGGTGCTTTTAGCTTGACCGATACGACACGATAATACGATATGATATGCGAGTGCGATACTGAATGATGATTATTGTTTATTTAATATTGTTATTGTTAAGGTTCAACCAGGAATTTGGAAACACCGAGAATTATCCCACAACAGTAGATAATAAACTTTAAAGCAAGAAAAAACTAAAACTTAGCATTGAGCAATTTAGCTGTAGAGTAAAGCTGTAAAGTAGTAATTTGTACAAAAAAGTTGGCTAATTAAAATTATTATTACGATGTGTGAAGTGAATTTTTCCTAACTCCCTATTATACTGCACTACACTATCATGTCTTTAACCAATAGTCAGCTCAATCCTTACGACAAATTTTCGTCGTATCGTATAGAGTAAAAATGGTAAAATCGAGAATCTCGTTAACGTAGCACGTCGCAGCTATCACTTTCACTTAGATTCACAAGTCAAATGGACTTTTACAAATCCAGATAATACTTTGTGATAAGTAATTTTTTTTTTCACTTTGCTGGAAGTCTTGGACGGTAATTTTAGAAAAATCGGCGATTCTTGGCACGATTGGGTTGAAACTTATTGTTGTATGTTGATTGAAATGAACTATAATTATTAATTTTAAATTGTTTTTAGTTAGTATTTGTCTCAATTTCGAAATGACGACTATAAAAAAAACTTGACATAACAATATAATATAGCTCTTCACCGATAGACTATTAATGTTTCCACGTTTACCTGATTTTACATATCATAAAAATTAAACTAAAAAACAGTTTTTCTAAATATTGTAGGCATTACCCGAATACATAAGCCTAAACTAGAAAACAAGACATCTTTAGTTAGACCTATCGTAACTTTTTAATTACTAGGATTACGTCGAGAGGGTTTAAAATAATAATATTAACGTATTCCGAGAATTTTCGCGTACATGAGCAGAAAGTTACTCCCATTAATTATAATTATACAACCTCAGACTACATTTTATTCAATTATAACACGATTGCAATGATAATTATCCAAAATGATTCGAACTTCATTAAATTTTATTGTATATTTTTCGATTCGATTTCCCAATACAAACAACAGATGTATGTTTAAGAATGATATTGATATTGATAATAATAAAAGATAAACGTATTTTATTAATAACATTGAACAAGGCGCGTGATGGAAGCGGTTGCAAAGATACCACCATCTACGGTTGATTACATGTACCAATAAACGCAACATAACTTCAAAGATAACTAATTTACTATCCATTGCTGATCTACTACGACCCAGGAAAAAGAAGACTAGAAAGGGCAATAGTGAACCAGCAATGGAAATCGTGCTGAAGAATGAAGTCGCGAAATGTAATGAAACGAATACTCTACAGAAATCACATTACACAGTTCTGTAAACTGTTACCGATACTCGGAACTGTTATGTGAAATAACAGACGTGATTAGAATTATAAGTCAAAGCTATGATAATAAGAGATATTTACACTTGCCGGTAAAAATTTTGTTGTTGGTTGGGAACGATAGCTCAGCAATACCACAGATTAAATATGTTTTTTAGTTTTAGCACAGTTTAGTTTGTTGTGGGGTTTAGCGTTTATTGGATTATATAAGGAATGAAACTTGAAAAATAAACGATGACTTTGATCGTTAGCTAGCCTTATCTAGCCTCAAATGCTTTGGTTAACTGTTCTATTAAATGTTAGAAATATTTACGACTATTTGATATAGATGTACTTATATAGATGTATCCATCGTTTTTATTCTTAAAATAAACGAAATTAAAAACTATTTTGTCATCCAAAATAACTCCCAAAAGATTGTAAGTAATTTTAAGTATTCAAAATATAGCATTACATTAAACAGATAATTAAAGTACAGTAAAGTAAACAACACTTGAAAAATCCAAGGTATTTTGATGCAAGTACACCCTTAGCTCATAAATTTGCAGTAGGTATATGGAAGGGTAATAAAACCTCGTCATTGCTCCAACTTTATCTACACTTATTTATCGAGATTTGTGTTTTATTTTTCAAGTTGGTTGTTAAAAAATCTCGATTCGAATCTCTCGTTGGAGATATCTGATGCATAGCTTTCATTATCAGATTTAATTACAGTAGTAGTAGTAGGTTTGATACAAGGTTATCTACTAATAAGAATACATAATCCTTTCCAATTTTAACATAATATGAGATAGATGTTATTTTTGTCTTACTGTGCATCGAATTCAGGACGATTTGCGCTCACATAAAAAACCCTGTGAAAAAACATTCACACATTCAACAGATTTCACAATTGAATAGAATTTACATTCATGGATTAATTAATTTCCTGAGAAATTTTATCACCATAAAAATCGTTGTTACGAATTCGGGATTGGAACCCGTGTCTTTCGCTTTACCGGGGCGACGACTGAACTATCAGCCACCCGTGATCCCCTGATACTTCCCTGCGTATCTTGTGTATCGTGCCTTCATTTCATACCTTTTCATCATCACGATAATGCTTGATTGGTTGGTCAAATACATTCCAATTTCGGAGCAACCGTCTTTCTTACGCAAAAAATGCTTCTTGATAATGCTAGTGGAATATATAGAACGCCTAATTACGTCACACATGGTGAAGCTAAAATGATTAATTATAACCCATTACCAAATATGAATTAGTCTGATGGCTTGTTATATTAAACTACTTAGCCGAAACAGAAGCCACGCACGGTGGTTGTAGACCTGAGGGCATAAAGTGTATCATTAACGAATATATATTATTTAATCTGATATTATAATTACTGTGTTAAAATATGCTACTATATCTTATATCCCAGAATCCAGTTAGTATCCATTAAAATTGGCAGCTGTAGAAGAAAGATTTACCCGGAAAATTATATAACAGGATATCATCTAAAACCATGAAAAAGTAATAAAAATAACACTTAGCACTGAGGTTTCCTGGACTTATTTGTGAAGACCAATAAAACAAAAAGTTTCGTTCTGGCACGGAAGGCTGATCGCCTAATTGCCTGTAAAGAAAATCGATTAGTAAAACGGAAGGCGAATACATTTACCCCGTACTCTCTGCGAGATAAAAGCGATTATTAAATGGCCCTTTGATTTCAACAGTGTTAATGAAAAATTCACTTCAAAACATTCCATTTCGAACAACGTAAGAATGCATTTGAATCGAGTGCACTTTTCACTTGCCTGTGAGAAGAAATATAAAAAGCAACTGAATAGGAATTCGCACATAATTGAACGGTATCGTAAAGCGTAGTTTCACCAACTACGCTTGACGGCGTCCGCTTCGCTCCGGGCTCTATTCTATACATTCGCGAGTTCTACGATGTCCTGGCAATTAAGAAACTACGCCGGAGCAATTTCGCCTCTCTCCCGTTGACAAATGGGATTTATTTTCCGTGACAACTTGAGACGAGTTCAATTCTGATAACCATAACTGGGTTAGAGCAATTTGTGTTCTGCAACTTGGAGATAGAGTTCATATTGTTGTAGATGGGAGGTTTTTAGATATAATTAGGTAAGACACGTTGTGAAGTGATGTCAAGGGCGGAGTTGCGAACCAGACGTGACGTGTAGGGCCGTCGAAAGACATTAGAGTGATTTCTTTAGAGGAAAATAAGTTGACTCCTTGACGTGCGTGAGGGGATTTTCGCTTGACACGCGGGAGACGGGAACTTCACTAAATAATATGCAATTAGTTGCTTTTGACTGTTCGCCATTAAAATAACCTAAAAGATTGAAAAATTTCTTGGCCTCTTTGGAAATCATGAGATATTTTTCTGCTACTTTATTGTGTATCGGCAGTCATTCGGTTTAATAACAAATGGAAACTCATTTCGGTATATTTTTTAACAAAATAATATAGAATTTTTAATTAGAAAAAACGATTCAATATGTTCTCTTTTTTACGTCCCCTTCTTTATTTTTGTGTTCAAGTAATGAACCAAATTGAATGCGGTTTGCAACCAAGGCTATTGCATTTTGTGAAGAAAAAAATACGTTTTAATTATGAAAAATTATTTCATAATGATGTTTAGCACGAGTGTCATATAATTATAACTTAACTCTCTAAATGAACGAATTTTTTTTTAGACCTAGACAAAGAGATGCACCTAATGTTATAAATGTTTAAATGGAATAGAAAAGTACTTTGCATATTATGGTTGTGCCGTACAATTGTAGATTACTCGCTTAGAATACTCGAATGCAGTAAGTGACCGCGAGATTCGATTAACTCATGGTAAGGGTGAACTATGAACTTTGGTTAGATCTACACGTGGTGTAACTCGTGTGTACGATATTGACATACGTACGTACGGAACTCAGAGTGAGATTGTCAATGAAGTTAACATTATTGTCAGTGTAAAGTTATGGTCTTCAGAAGCTTCTAATTATATTCTTTGAGATAAGAGATTTCAGAATTTTGTAGCATTGTGGCTGCAATGTATTATCAATTAATAATAATGCGTATTGTAAATGTATCTAGGTACCTTTACCTATGAGATATAGTATGCATTTTAAAAGTCCTGGTATGGTCTCTCTCTAGGTTTTATTATACAATATCTATTTCGATGAAGTCATGAAACGTATTTAAATAAAATAAAAACTAGAGAAATCACAGCAATTCCATTTTTTGGCTAAGTTCTTAAGCCCTATTCTGTATTAAGGTACCCAGCTTCTTCTCATAAATAAATACAATTATCATCTCAAGTTTGATAATTTTAATTAATATAGGTAAGTATTACAAATAGTGTAACAAAATATATTCCTTATAAATGATATTAGACAGACGGAATATCTTTTGGATAATCTTAATAATTAAGTATATCAGAAATAATCTGATGTTTTCAGCTTTAGGATTGTTTTTTGACATTTTGTCAAAAAAGATTTTTAATATCAGTTAAGTAAAATAATATTTTATAAGATAAATAACGCCTAAAACTCAATTCTGAACACCCACGCTGTAAATAAATATTAAAGAAAGAGAAGATTTTATTAAGATATTGTGCCATTTTCTCTTTAATGTCACACGATACAGCTTTTAAGGATCATTTGTTTAATTATGATAAATTTTCGAAGTGAAATTACACATTAAAAGGGATATTATAACAGTAATGTTGGAATATATAAACTTGTAACATAAGGCGTAATGTGAAGAGCTCTAATTGACATTACGGTTATTCAGATCTCATACTATAATTATTATTTTGGTATAAATTAATATCAATGTACATAACACATTTTTTTTTATTCGGTAACTCTATCTGTTTTACTGCCTCTTTACTGTTAATGAATATCTTTCTATGATTTACTGATAAGAGGGCTATAACTTAAATACTGATTAACTTCAAAGTTCAAAGATTATCATAAAAATTTACTGTATGAATTATTGGTATTAAATGATAGTCCTTATTGTCTTGATAACTCGAGACGGACTATTTTATTCAGAAACTAATCAATTTACGTCATTCCGGATAGTTTATTTCAATGAACACATTATTATTTAAAATTACTAGAAACTTACAAACAGGTTTATTCCTACAGCCTGAGATAATATGTTGAACCTGACGTCGATTCCAGCTGTCAATTGCAGTAGTATGTACTATATATATATAGCATTAGTTGGTATCTTTATTATATATATAATAAAATAGTAATTTTCCGTAATTTAGCTGCTAGATTGTATTAAACTTAGTAAACCTGATCAGAAACAATACGTCTTGTAAAATAAATTCAAAAGCAATCGGTACTCTACTTGGGGGCGACACAATTACAGCATCACACTCATCCCCAAAACTGATGCATCACCAGAATCGGATAACTGCCTTTTAGCTAAAAAATGAGGGTTAGCTGCTTTGTAGTTAAGAAAAAAAGTGTAATTAGAATTTTTCCTAAATAAAGTTACTTAACTAAAAAAGCGTTAAGGGCGAGTAACTGCAAATAAGGTAAGGATTTCCACTGGAATCGTTATATGAAAGCATATCACAAAGCAGTTATAGTCATTTTGCGTCCCTATAGTCAAGTATAATCTGATAACGTACTTTTAGTCAAGTAAAAAGCTAAAAAATAATTATTAAATCTGGCGGTTAAGGTACTTTAAAGGAAATTTAGCGAAGTAGTGTTGGTTTGACGCTTTCAAGTTATGGAATCGCCGAAAATTGTGTTACTTAACGGCTCACAATATTTTCATATCTCTATAACTATTAATGCTAGAGAAATGATTCTTAGACAGAAAGATAGAGAATTTTGAACTTTGTCACCCTACATTTAAAACTGAAAATTGACCATTTGAGGGTTAACGGCTTTTTAGTTAAAGGACGGCAGTGAGGAAGGACATAGGATAGGTTTTATCCCAAAAATCCCACGGGAACGGGAACTATGCGGGTTTTTCTTTGACTACGCGGGCGAAGCCGCGGGCGGAAAGCTAGTTATCTAATATAGTATATTATCTGTGGCATTATATTATCTGTATTATTTGATCGCGTCAAATAATTCATATACAGTAATCAGGCATGCTACTGATATCTGTCAAATGTTGAACTGATTTGTATGTGTCATTTGTTTAGGTTAAGTTATGGGTGTATTGTTTATGGTTATATAAGGTTTCGTCGTGATTTCCCTCGTTTAGTTGAGTTTAGTGTAGGTTGTTGTAGGTGGCTTACTCCTGACTCATTTATATTTACATTGCTTATTTCATTTATTATGTACAGTTTTGCTTTCCTGAAAAAAAAGCTTATAGATACATAATGTATAATTATTATCTTGTATATTTTCCCAACGAAGGCGTGAAAACGTTATAGTATGCGGACCGACATAAAGAGTTATTTTCGCATATAAATAGATTTTAATCTTATAGCATGTTATGTAGAATAGAGAAATTTATTAAATTTCTGTATTTTAAAATTAATTTAATTTCTTAGAACTTTAACAATAGCATTCAAATTAATCCTTTATAAATTAGGAAAGTTCCAAGGAAAATTCAAAGCCAGCGTTTATTAGTAACTAGACCTATAGTCTAGTCTCCTCGAGTCGTTTTAATTAAAGGAAACGTTAGCCATCTTGATTTTATTACTTTTTTATTGTATTATGCCTTCAGCCTTCAATTAGTGCTTATAAAGATTATTTCCCTCCAATTGTTATTATTCGAGATTGTCCCAGAATTATCGTTAGATTGGTCTCAAGATATGAAGGAACGCTATTCGATATTAGTTTCTCAAGTAATTCCATTGTGGTTCTGAAACTTGGACGGTATCTTGATTTCTTTACTAAATGGGTGATTAGTAATTATGAAACTCAATGGAATATTTGTTTACTAACGATAATGTTTTATTGTTAAAGTCCACCTTATTTTTACTTTATCCATAGCGTGTTAAATTTCTTGTGATATTTAGATATAATTGAAAGTTCTGAGAATCTCTAAAGGCGACTCTAAGTCCGGGCCGAGTTATTTTGTTAAAACTATGCTTTTAATTTTACCACGTAGCGGAAGAACTAAAAGTAAGGAATTCTATTGTGAGGTAGATAACCTTGTTTTGCTTGGAAAGCGAATCTAAACATGGTTTTTCTTGATATTTTAGGTCCTGTTTTGCATGGTTAAATCCGTCTGTTTAAACTGCTACTAAATGTTATTAATCGCCCGCAAGAAGCAGTTGAAAATATTATTGAAAAGTAACTCATACCTTAAACCTCTTTTGTTATTAACATTAATCAGTAGTGAAACATAACAACTACGAAATAGAGACAATTTTATCCTCCATTATAATTCTCCTGAGACAGGACGCCCAGACTCGTATAATTATATCCATTCGTTTCTATTTTTCATCCACCACTAAAATAATTAATTAGTCCCAACAGACTACGAAAGAGTCTGGCAATTAATATCCTTTTTACAAAAGTAGCATTTAAACTCCAATATGAAAACTTTAATCAAAAGGAGAAAATGTCTTACAGAAAACAGCAACACAAAAGAAATTTAATATTGTTGTCGATAAATAGCTGCTGAAGTCGCTTGAAGTTCAACATTGGATCCACTGACTGCATAATTAATATTGAGAAAGTCTTTAAGCCGTTGTTAAATCGTGATTTCCCGTTCAAATAGTTTTACGGACGATTTATGATGGAATTTTTTCAAGTAGCACTGCCAATTTTGGAGCGGAATGGTGTTGAATTCTATGGATTAATGCAGTTGTTCGTTGATTTATTTCCTGCATGCCCTATTTCTTTTATTTGAATTAAACTTTTCAGACATTTTTTGTACTTTTAGAAGTGGATTATTTTTGCCAACGACGGTCACGAATATTATATTTTGGTGAGCGTATGGAAGCATAATATTCTCTTCATTATAATTACACATTGTAGGAGAAATAGGTACGGAAAAGATAGATCAAAATATATTGAATCAATAAGCTTTTAACGCTACATACTTATTCAATAATTAAGATGATCAGACTTATATCAGAAGTTGTGTTAAAAATGACATCAACCGGTCAACCCTTGCTCTTAATAAAAACCTTCTATATTATAACAGTTCGATTGAAATCAATAACTATTTAATAACTTTCTGACCTTAAATATTAAACAGTTTTTAATTGAAAACCAATCTCGGCATTTACTCGCTTACTCGGTATGAATATTGAATAAAACTGGTAGCCATTCAACTTGCTTTTATGCTAATAAGGCTTTTGCAGGCTTTATGTACATAATAATATAAAAATAACTTATTTCAATTTGGGTATGAATTGTTAAAGAGTTATTGGTTTTTTAAATGTACCTACAAGTCGATGTTCTGATAGAATTTCTGCAAAAATATTCCTTTCTGTGGTGTAAAATGTCACAATTTATTTTATTTAAACTTAATAAACAGCTATTGAAATTTATATTCTTATTAGTAAAGTATTATAATTCCGTAATTTTACTTTCGACTCTGGTATCTTGCAAATAATACCTTCATAATATTGCTTCTGCTATAGGCTTCGATTGTAACATGATAATATTATGTAGCCATTTCAGGAGAAATGGAATATCCAACACAAATAATATACCTACCTATTGAATTTGAACTAGCAGATTAGTTCCTGAGATTAGTACATTCAAACTTACCATCCCTAGAAATTTTAACCGTATTAGATAATATTCAAGAATAAAACAAATTAATCATTTAAAGTTATGATAACCGTCTCATAAACAGAATTTAAGTTTCATACAGCGTCCTTAAAAATAATTCAAGTTTCCTATAATATATGGAAGACGTTGGATATTGAATAAAAAATGATTTTACCATTACTGGGAAAACCTTTTAGTCTGTCGTCAGTTTGATATAAACTCATTTTTATCTATTGTCGTATATTTATCTGAAGAAATGTATTTTCTGGCTTTGCTTAATATTTCTCGTTCTAAAATATGATGCTAATTTTCACTTTTCCAGTATTTTGTATTGAAAGGAGGTGTCTTTCTGTTTTGCGAAAGAGTTGAATCAGGAAAATATTAATTTTGAACACGAAATATATTACGCATACCTGAATTTTTTGCGATGTTCTTAATGCATATGAATTCAAATTGAAATTTATTTATTTACATCCAATATACATATAAATAGGAAAAGGTGGTCATATATTTATTATTTATATTATGTTCGCCAGCCTTACTAACGTGAAAAATTATATTGATAAGTAGTATAGTGTATAAGTAGGTAAGTAAAATGTATACAGAATTGATATAATCTCTTAAAAAAGGTAAAACATTTTACCTTGTTTATCCCTTACCTTGGGCAACCTGGCAGAGATCGCTGGTAAGCGATAAGACCGCTTATGTACTATATTTATCCGTTTATTGTATTTTTGTAAATATTTTTAACATTGGTACCTTATTGGTACATTAAATTGTCAAAAACATCTACTTATTTTTAATTAAGAAATGAACAATGACAACTTTTCTCTCTGACTGACTGGCACAGACTAAACGCGTGGGAACTGTCGCGCGTGTTCAGAAAAGTGAAAAGAGGGTAATTCAATAATCAAATAAATAATCTATACTAATATTATAAAGCTGAAGAGTTTGTTTGTTTGTTTGAACGCGCTAATCTCAAGAACTACTGGTCCGATTTGAAAAATTCTTGATGGACCATTTATCGAGGAAGGCTATATAACATCTCGCTAAGACCAACAAGAGTGGAGCCATGCGGGTGAAACCGCGGGGCACAGCTAGTAATAAATAAGTTTATTTGCAAAATGGTTGACTTATTTAAAGAGATCAAACCAATACAAACTGTTTCCAATTTCGTCAATATTGGTCCATTGCATTTAGTTTAAATGTTGTACACATTGACAGTTCTATTAAAGCGTTAAAAGTTTGTGCACAATTAATTGTATTGATTTCGCTGAAACGATAGAACGATTTGAAATGAAATTTTAGGATAGGTATACAAACTCAATCTTATATTAAAAAATCGTTTTTCTTATATTGTTTGTAGGGGAGACCGGGGTTCGACGTTCCGATTTCGGAGTCGGAGGCAATATAAATGTAATAGAAATGTTTAAAATCAACGATTCCT
>CAJQZM010036417.1:0-12622 GCA_907164665.1 Colias nastes
GTTCTTGTGATTATGTATGGGAAAATTATGATGGTTTTAGGAATTTAGAAAACCTTACTTGTGAAAAAAAGCCTTGAACTTTTCTATTCATTCAAAATTTTTCATCACTACATAGTATAAAGCAAAGTCGCTTTCTCTGTCCCTATGTCCCTATGTCCCTATGTCCCTTTGTATGCTTAAATCTTTGAAACTACGCAACGGATTTTGATGCGGTTTTTTTTAATAGATAGAGTGATTCAAGAGGAAGGTTTATATGTATAATAACATCCATTAAATAGTGGAGAAGTACTGTTATTTTTGAGGTTTCTAATGTGATGTCGTAAATAATTACATTTTTTCCGCTTACATTGCAAACGCAGGCTAAACCCTACGAGTTTTATCAAAATAATGTACTAAGTATTGTACACATTGAAAAGGTCTACAGAAAAGTCCGTGATGGTATATGTCTATCTCTTATGGATAACCCACAATAACTTTTTTTTGTCATTTACTTTTTACGACAAATAATGGCTAATTTTCTAAGCGATTTTAACCAATACAGCATTAATCCTTAACCAATTAAATACCTTGAATACATTGTTCATTTAATATAGATCTATATGGCCCTTTACACCGTATGATTTAAGTGAATATTTTCGAAGATATTACAGATTTAAAAATTGCGGGACGTAGCGTTTGCGGCGGTACCGGCCGGCCGCCATTGCACCCGTGCGAAGCCGGGGCGGGTCGCTAGTATTATATAAAGCATAGCATTATATTATATTACTAGCTTACCGCCCGTGGCTTCGCCCGCTTTGTCTAAAACCTAATAAATTATGTACTAAAACTTTCCTCTTGAATCACTCTATCTATTAAAAAAACCGCATCAAAATCCGTTGCGTATTTTTAAAGATTTAAGCATACAAAGGGACATAGGGACAGAGAAAGCGACTTTGTTTTATACTATTTAGTGATATTATATTTTAAAACTAAATATTAAGTATAGACATAACAAGATTTCAATGTTTTTACAATAAAGAAGTAATCTCCATAAAATCCGAATTCCTTACCAACCTCCAACAATGTCATTATATTAATAAGAAAAATGCTTAACAAAAGCATCATACAAAAAGTCCTAAAGCTGCCTACATCCAAATTATCATAAGAAAGAAACCTTCGCTAAATGAATCCTAAAGAACGCCAGCTTTGCTGAAACCTTAAAAACAAGAAGGTTACTTTGTCTTATAGCAGTATTCTTTCCAGTGTGGGAACGAGATGGCGCTAGATGAACTAGATAGCGCTGTCATTCTTGCACATTGTAAATAATACTGCTTTAAAAAAGAAACGGGAGTAGGGCATAAGTTAGTAATAATTTACGGCTGATAAGTATTCATAATTCAGGGACCAAGCCAGGTGGACATTTGCTGACTTTCAGATGATAAAAATACAATTAAGCTGAGCTGGAGGTTCAGGTTTTTCATGATGTATGGGGTGACCTTTACTTGAGAGAACAAACACGTTTTTAATTTTACTTTTATATTGTACTAGCTGTGCTCCGCGGTTTTACCCGCAGTGCTCCGCTCCTGTTGGTCTTAGCGAGATGATATATAGCCTATGGCCTTCCTCGATAAATGGGCTATCTAACACCGAAAGAATTTTTCAAATCGAACCAGTAGTTCCTGAGATTAGCACGTTCAAACAAACAAACAAACTCTTCAGCGTTATTATATTAGTATAGATTTAGAATGTGTTAAATACAACTGAGAAAATTGTATATTATAAAGTTAAAATTGAAGTTATAGGTAGTTTCACAGTGTTTATATTCATTTTTCTTATATTCCATTATAGACCGTCAATATTTTTTTTATATATATAAAAGCCAGAGCTATAAAAGCTATCACTAATAGAGTTTTAGCACAATAATGTTTACCGGGTCATCTTGTATGATAATATAACATACAATTATAATCGATTGAATTAACATAATTTAATATGAAAAAACTTGCTAAGTATTTATTATACTGTCCGTGTTTTCCAATTACAGCACTACAGCGCATTATGCGGCATAATGCTAAAGCTGGGTATCGACTTCGCGCTCCTGGCGCGCGCGCCATGAATGACCGCGCCGAGAGTGCGTTCCGCGGAGCGCGTTCCAAATAATTGAAGTATATCAACTAAGCGCGCCTGGCGCGCGTGGCAACTGTTCCAGTGTTTGACCGTTCATCATGGAAGCTAGTCGTGTACGAGCAGCAGCAGCATTTTTTTCTTTAACTCCGGCACAGGGACTCCCATTTCACTACTGATTTCTCTCCAAGCATCTTCTCTAAGCGATTTATTATGATACGAAGAAATTTTACTGTTCCACAAAACTTCTTTCGTACCATATAGCTGAATTAATTTACGGCAACTTCGGTTATCCATAATTATTACTCGGAGCGCAACAAACACAAAAAATACGACAAACCCGTCTCCATTGGCGCGCGCGCCACGTTTGATGCGCGGTAAAAAACCGACACCCGACGGAACGGACCGCTCCGCGTTCGACCGCTCCAACGAACATTTTGGCGCGCGTTCCAAACTGGTATCCATTTCACGCGGCTGGAGCGCGCGCCAATGTTCGATCTCTTGGAGCGCGAAGTCGATACTCACCTTTAACGTTGAATGTTCCAACTACAGCAACGCTTCGCACAATCGAGCACTCTTAAAAGTAATGCGCGTGAATTGATGCGTGCAATCGATTTATCGTTAGTAATTATTAATTGTTGGAAAAAAATTTAAAGCTTTCGTTTCATTGTAGTTTTTTCGAAATAATCAAAGTTAATTCAAATTGTGTTAAAAAAATAAATATAAGTATGGATGAAGGTACAAACATTGAAAAAAATGTTAATGAAATAATCAAAATCCAAATTACTTAAAATAACCGTAAATATTTTTCAACCAATTATTATGTATACCACTTTATTTACACAACTCTATGAATATTTTTTTTTTCAACACTGAACTTAGCGCAACCTGCTGGTGCGTTTCACGTTCCAATTAAGCATCAGCATAATTCGGCATTGTGCGCCACTGAGTCGCATTATGCTCTGTAATTGGAAAACAGCCTGTATTAACCCTAGAACACTAACCTTATTTTTCGACGTTTAATACTAACCTTCGTCTTTTCGACTACGCTGTTTGTTTACGACCTACCGTCACTTTATTTTATATTTTTGTTCACGCGAATTGTAATATGCATTGTCATTGTGTCATCTTAGCGTCTGAGTATTGATCACATCTAATATTAAAATTTGTGTTGTAATTAATATAACCCTGTGCTAAAGAAAGTAATGTGTACTTAAATTGCTCATTGTTAACATTCAAGTTGAAGGAAATAAACCGAAAGTTCATTGGTATGCAGTTTTATCATTTCACAATTTCAATTGGTGTTAACAAAGAAAACGATAGATGAAGCCATCAGCGATACATAAAGAGGGAGTCTTATTCATGGTCCTTACGATTGCCGGATATAATATATAATATATAACGATACTGGAGAATACTGGCTTTGGAGTTACGACAATATCGATGAAATTATTATTGGTGGATCACGACCATACAACTATAACGGTCAGCGTGACATCGAGTTGGGTGTTCTATCATTGTGTCTTCACATCTGCATCTGGAGGTTATTTTGTGTAATAGTGCTGTGAATGAGTAAATAAGTGGACAAACCGTGAGTACATTCGAGATATCATAATACATAATTGGACTTTAATATATTGGGACTTTAAGTTTAAATCGTATATAAAACTTGCTAATTGCTATTACAAAATTAATTGATTGTACTTTAAAGATTGACGTGTTAAATAGGCTGAAACTTAAAACAATTATTATACCTAGTTAAGTAATAACCTACTTATTATAATCTGTGAATGCGTGTCAGTTTATAAATATTGTATTTATAAATCGTTGTCGGATTTCCTATAGTTAATATCAAGTTAATATATTTGATTTATTAGATTACATATTTCAAATAGGTATTTCACGTTGAGATTTTATAAAGTTTTTTGTATATTAGTTTTGTTTATTGTAAAAGATGGAATCTTATATTAAAGTGCAAAACAATATATACGATCGAATTACAAAAGCGAGATCTAATTTTAAGAAATCGCCTAAAGAACGTTTAGCGAATGATGCGTATTTATCGACAAGATTAGATGCGCTTGAAGAACTTTGGTCTCAGTTTTTGCAAACTCACACGCAAATTATTCAAGTTTCGGAAAGTGATAAATTGAATGCTACTACTTATGTCAAGGCTGATACATATGGCAATTGCGAAGAACAATACATCGATTATAAGTATGAGTTGCGGGAAGCTCGAGCTAATTTAACGGTTAAATCAACCACTGTACATCATGCGCCAGATGGCAGCACCACAGCTACAGATTCGAATCAACAAGGTTTTAAATTACCAAAGATTACTATCCCACATTTCTCCGGGAAATATGCAGAATGGACGAGCTTTCGAGACCTGTTTTTGTCACTGGTACATAGTAACCCTACATTGGATGACGTTCAACGCTTACATTATTTAAAATGTCAACTCACTGGAGAAGCGGAACAGTTCTTGCGACACATACCAATAACTGCAGAAAATTATAATTTATGTTGGAAACAGCTTGAAGATCGGTACAGCAACAAAAAGTATCTTGCCAATTGTATCTTAAAGAAATTTATGAATCAAAAAACTGTAACAACTGAATCAGCTACAGCGTTACGCGAAATATTAGATACTACTAATGAATGTATGTTTGCACTTAAAAATTTGTCAATAGATGTAAGTACTTGGGACACTATTGTTATTTATATTGTAAGTTTAAAATTAGATTCTGAGTCCCGTAAGCAGTGGGAACTGCAAAGTAGTAAAAATTGTAATTTATTACCAACATATAAAGAATTTATAGAATTTTTAGAAATCCGTTCACGTTCATTAGAATTTATTGATCCTAAGGTAGCTAAACAAAATAGTCAACAATATAGAACTAATGTTACTCCGAAAGCGTTTCATATTTCTAATTTAAAATGTATTTATTGTTCTGATGATCATCATTTGCGAAATTGTAAAAGTTTTTCAAGGGAAATGACTGATACTCGACGGAATTTTGTCCAATCACAAAATCTTTGTTTTAATTGTCTTGGTGCAGGTCACAATGTATATTCGTGTCGCCAGTCTTCCAGGTGTCGTATTTGCAAGAAGAAACATCATTCTTTACTACATCCCAAAAATGTATCGCTCCCATCGGTGCCTCAAATGAGTGAGGCAGAACCGGATGCTAAGGAAGCAACAGCATCTGCATCAACACAGGTAAAAAATATTAATAATATCAGAGCCTGCTTTTCGCGTTTCAGTGGACAAGTTTTACTTGCCACCGCATTAGTAAATGCACAGGCTCATTGATCACGTTAAGATGTCTCATTGATCAAGGATCACAGGCTTCATTTTTGACTGAAGCCGCAGTTCAACTTCTTGGGCTAAGGAAGATTCCACACAAAAGCTCCATTATTGGTTTGGGTAGTGACCACTCAAGTTCTGTTGCCTCTAAAGCGAGGGTAGAAATTGAGATTGAATCACGCCATTGCAACTTTAAAATTTGCGTCCAAGCTTTTGTGCTCAATAAGCTCACCTCAGTACTTCCGGAAAGGAATGCTGTTGTTAATCTTAGTCCTGAAGTTTCTAAATTAGTTTTAGCAGATCCTTTCTTTGCAACACCAAATAAAATTGACATGCTCCTTGGAGCAGATGTTTATGGTCAGATTTTGCTTGAAGGTCTGATCAAGAATTCACCCAGTGCATTAATCGCGCAAAATACACAGCTGGGTTGGATTCTATCGGGTCCAATTCAATCCAGATCGAGCTCCAGCACTATTTGGTGCAATCATATTCATCAAAATGATGAATACGAACTTATGAAGAAGGTTTGGGAGCTTGAATCGGATCAATTCGCCTCTGATAAATCACTTCTTACAGAGGAGGAAATTAAATGTGAGAGTATATACACATCAACTACTAGGAGAGATAGTTCAGGACGCTATATAGTACATTTACCATTTCGAACCGATGATCCGAATTGCAAATATGGTAATTCAAAGGCTATTGCAATAAAACAATTTAATAGGCTTGAGAATAGGTTATTAAAAAATCCCAAGCTTAAGGCTGAGTATGCTGCTGTCATAGAAGAATATAAAAAATTAGGTCACGTGGAAACTGTGCCATCTCATGAAGAAGATTCGGCTGATGCTGTATACTTACCTCACCATGCAGTGATCCGAGAGGATAAGGATACTACCAAGGTCCGAGTTGTCT
This sequence comes from Colias nastes, assembly GCA_907164665.1. Classification (NCBI taxonomy): domain Eukaryota; kingdom Metazoa; phylum Arthropoda; class Insecta; order Lepidoptera; family Pieridae; genus Colias; species Colias nastes. The sequence goes on from CAJQZM010036417.1 coordinate 6,326, forward strand.
TCAACGCTTCTTGTCCAGGAACCAATGGCATCACATTGAATGACGAACTTATGGTAGGCCCATCACTACAACCTGACTTACGTCACATTATAATGCGTTGGCGTCAATATCCAATTTGTCTTGTCGCTGACATTATAAAAATGTATAGACAGGTAAAAATATCTGAATTACATACAGATTTTCAACGTTTTGTGTGGCGCGAAGATCCAGATCAAAGACTGCAGCATCTGCGCCTCTTACGAGTTACCTTTGGTACGGCTTCAGCACCTTATCTCGCTGTGAAATCATTACAGCAAGTTGCACACGACGATGGAGTAAAGTATCCGTTGGCTGCTGAAAGGGTACTTCGTGAATTTTACATGGATGATTTTATGTCAGGCTGCTTTTCTGTGGAAGAAGGTAAGCAAATTTATAAGGAAATAACACAACTTCTCCAAGGAGGTGGATTTGTCTTGCAAAAATGGAGCAGTAATAGCGAAGAAATACTTAAAGAAATTAACGAAGATGTTGAAGATCAAGCAGAAAACCTGAAACTAAAAATAGATGAAATCATGAAGATTTTAGGACTTACCTGGAACAGAAGAACTGATGAATTTGAATACGTAGTACAGCTTCCACCGCTCTCTCCTCCTGTAACAAAAAGAAAAGTTATTTCAGAAATTTCTAGATTATTTGATCCTGTTGGTTGGCTTGCGCCAGTAATAATTTCAGCCAAAGTTTTTATACAGAAATTATGGCTCTCGGGAATTGAGTGGGATGATGAACTTCCTCCACAATTACTGAAGGACTGGCTCAAGTATAGAAGTGAATTAGATACACTTACCAAATTTAGTATCCCACGCTGGATCAACATCAATAATGATGATACAGTTCGCGAATTGCATGGCTTCTGCGACGCTTCAAATGTTGCATTTGCGGCAGTTGTGTACTTGCGAGTGGTTAACTCCAATGGGAAGGTTAATGTTGCATTAATCGCTTCCAAAACAAAGGTAGCGCCCATTAAACAAGTTTCGATTCCGAGATTGGAGCTTTGTGGAGCTGTACTACTCACAAGACTGCTACTAGAAGTGTCTCAAGCCATGGGTATGGAGAAATCTTCTATTCATGCGTGGACCGACTCAAAAATTGTGCTCGCTTGGCTTCAAGGACAACCTAGTCGTTGGAAAACCTTTGTCGCCAACCGTGTGTCGGAGATTATTACTTCGTTGGAACCGCAGCAATGGCAACACGTATCTACCAAGGATAATCCTGCAGATTGTGCATCGCGTGGCGGTATGCAATGGGATGTTCAACTCTGGAAGGAAGGGCCGAAGTGGCTGCAAGAAAAGGATATAAATTTTACAAGACGTCAAATAGAAGATACACATCTAGAAGAAAGAAAAATGAAAATTTGTTTAATAAATACTCACGGTGATGAAGCAGATCCCGAAGAAGAAATATACTCACGGTTTTCATCTTTGAGAAGACTGCTCCGGGTTACTGCACTCTGTAAAAGACTAATTAAAAGAATGAGAAAAAAGGAAGTAGAAGATCAGAAAGATTGGATAACGAGTTTTGAAATAAGAGAAAGTTTAAAAGTATGTGTTAAAAGATGCCAAGAAAAACATTTCGGTGAAGAGCTTGCAGATTTAAGAAATAAAAAAGAAATAAATAAAAAAAGTAAACTTACCTCACTCAATCCAATAGTTGACGAAGACGGTATTCTACGAGTAGGTGGCAGACTGCAGCAGGCAATCCTTAGTGATGAGAGAAAACATCCTATCATTCTTCCTCGTAAATCACAGTTTACAACTTTGATTATTGCGGATGCTCATGAGAGAACATTTCACGGCGGTCCCCAATTGATGCAAAATTATCTGCAATCAAAATACTGGATAATAGGTGCGAAGGATTTAGTACGACTGTGTGTTCGTAAGTGCGTTCGTTGTGTACGATACGCCGCTCGCACAAGACACCAGTTGATGGGACAACTACCGGTTGAAAGATCTACTGCTTGTCGACCTTTCTTAAAGAGTGGAGTAGACTATGCAGGGCCTATTAATATAAGAACCTCTAAAGGCAGAGGTAATCAGTCATTCAAGGGATATATTTGCTTATTCATTTGTATGGCCACACGCGCTATCCATCTCGAAGCAGTAAGTGACCTTACAGCTCAGGGATTTCTAGCAGCGTTTAAGCGTTTTATATCACGCCGTGGTCATTGCGCTGAAGTATGGAGCGATAATGGGACAAATTTTGTGGGTGCAGCACGAGAACTCAAATCTTTATATGCTCATGAAAGGTCCAGTATAGTGAAGGAAATTGCAGATCAACTGGCTACAAATGGGACTGAATGGCATTTTATCCCTCCCCATTCCCCAAATTTTGGAGGACTATGGGAGGCAAGGGTAAAATCGACGAAACATCATTTAAGACGCATTGTTGGGAATTCAACTTTAACATTCGAAGAAATGACAACATTACTTTGTCAAATAGAATCTTGTCTGAATTCTCGGCCTATTTCTAAAATCACTAAGAATCCAGACAATCCAATCCCACTGACACCAGGTCACTTTTTGGTGGGAGAACCTCTGGTTTTACCCCCTGATGTCAATTACGAAACATCTAATATCATCAATCTCAGACGGTGGCAAATGACTCAAAAAATGACACAAGATTTTTGGCGTCGTTGGTCAAATGAATATTTGACTCAGTTCTACCATCGTTATAAATGGAACAATATTGTTCCTGAACCTACAATTGGAGATTTAGTGTTAGTAGTGGAGAATGATCTTCCACCTGGAAGATGGTTATATGGTATTATAGTTGAAAAACATCCCGGATTGGACGGAATTACGCGAGTTGTCAGTCTTAAATGTAAAAACAATGTAATTAAACGTCCTGTTTCTAAATTGTGTTTTTTGCCAATTACCAACTAGAGTTGATTTTTTTTGTTGGCTCTCGAGCCTCATATGTTCGTATTAGCACGTATTAGTAAGAAAGCATGCAATGTGGTAATATTTTATTTTGTATTTTTTCTGTATTTGATGTTAAATTCGCGTAAATATTTTCGTTAGTATTCATGTTTTGATCGGTTAGTTGTATTAAGGAAAATTTTGAAAATTTGTCCTTGGTGGGCTGTATGTTTACGACCTACCGTCACTTTATTTTATATTTTTGTTCACGCGAATTGTAATATGCATTGTCATGGTGTCATCTTAGCGTCTGAGCATTGATCACATCTAATATTAAAATTTGTGTTGTAATTAATATTAACCTGTGCTAAAGAAAGTAATGTGTACTTAAATTGCTCATTGTTAACATTCAAGTTGAAGGAAATAAACCGAAAGTTCATATGTATGCAGTTTTATCATTTCACAATTTCAATTGGTGTTAACAAAGAAAACGTAGATGAAGCCATCAGCGATACATAAAGAGGGAGTGTTGTTCACTGTTTATTGGAGGGGATTTAGGGGCTTAATTAAAAAAATATATTTGTAGTTATGTTTTTATTTTAAGGACAATGTATTAATCTACATATAAAAATATTAAAATACTTATTTTAACATATTTTTCATTCAAACAGTCATCAAAATGAGATCATAGTTTACACGCTTTATAAACATTCTTAAAATTTTTGAAAAATTCGTACATATAATATATACCACTAAATTGCTCGAAATAAACTATTAATTACAAAAATAATATCTGGAAAATTAATAAAAAATATAATTTTGTTAGTAGCTTAGGATCTAAAACATTTGTGACACACATCAAGTTTGTGTTCCCCACACAACGATTTTTTACACTTAGTGCACCTATTTTTAGTCTACCTTTGTTTTACGGAGGGACATATAGCATATATGTTTCTTTTATTTTGCTGTGGAGGGACATTAGCAGCATTACTTTGCTCAGTATAATTTATAACATTCGCATTACTTCTTCCTGGCATGTTTAAAATTTATGTGATTGAGTCCCGCAGAGTATCAGTAATGTCATCAGTAATTATACCTGAAAAACATTGAAGAGGAGCTAATATATCTTGAAAAAACCGTACAGGCCCACGTGCTATGTATCTATGTTCCTTGAAGGTCTTCTGCTTTGTGACCTTGACTGTTGTGGTGACCATAATATGTGTTTATCTTTCCCAAGAAGAATGGTACGCGATGGTCTTATAATCAAATCGCTAGGGTCAGCTGAAGTGCTACGTTTTTCGTCTTCAATGGAACGTGGGGAGATGTATTACTACTTGCCTCATAATCTTGATCTGGAAATTTCTCTTTATTTACAGTAGAAACTTCATCATCGCCCTCCGTTTCATGCCTCATCAGCCTCAATGTGATCTTCAGGCTCTCTCGCAAATGAATTTCCCTCATCGCTTTCGACTTCTAATAATAACATATGAATCGTATCTTAAAAATAAAATAATAGGCACCATTATAAAAGATAAAATAACGTAATTTTAACTTAACTAAATAGTACGAAAAGTTACGTTAATACTAACCTTCGTCGATGTGACGAGCCATGGTTGCTGGTACAGCGCGTGTGGACCTTCCACGAACAAAACACTACCGTCCATCGCAAGCGCAACGGGTCGGCTGAGATTAGCTGAAGTTAGAAAACCATACGGTCGCGCGCGTAAAAGTTATAGCGATTTTTTTGGTGACGCTTCGTCGAATCGACGAAGGTTAGTAATCTAGGGTTAATAAACTTTTTGACATAAAATTATTTCAATTCAAAACCATACATTGCGTATGATAATTATTATACGAATAAGTTCCTTAAACAAAGAATAGAAAAAACAAAAGTGGGATTTTAAATATTTGCACACTACCTGAAAACTGCCATCCACTACCTAAAAACTGCCTTCACGCTTAAAACATAAAATCCTAGAATACTTTCCTATACAAATACAAGAAAGTTACATTATTAAGTAAAAACTCAAGTTATAAATTTCACGAAGGGTTTCATCTCCAATTCCCTCAAAGGATTTCAAATGTATTTATTGCCTTTGAAACATTTGTACCGCACCTAATAAAGGTCTGACCTTGAGGTAGTGGCCACATACATATTGAAAAGCGTTTTAATATTAACTAGCTTTCCGCCTGCGACTTCACCCGCTGAGTCTAAAACCTAATAAATTATACATATAAACTTTCCTCTTCAATCACTCTATCTATTAAAAAAACTGCATAAAAATCCATTGCGTAGTTTTAAAGATTTAATCATACATAGAAAATTTTTATTTTCTAAGTGCTTACAAATAATAATAAAATAATTACCTTCTTCTGGTTTTTAATGCAAGACGTCCATAGAATCTTTATGTTAAAGGACCTATCCTGACATTTTCCTGTTAAGGACTACAGTCAATAGTGTAGCAGTCGTGTAGCAGTAGTGTGGTACTCTATAGAGGGTAGAGTGCTTTAACCACATACATAAAGTAATTTATGTATAATAATGTGTATAATAATAATAATATGTATATTTTTAATATTGAAAAGGCAGACGTCCATAGTCCCCAGTCCATTTAACACCCCTTCCATAACCCAGATTTATTCATTTCCATTTTCTGCAATAGGACTATTTGGACATTGGCCGCGGACTGCCCAGGGCTGTATCTCTTAAGTGCAGTCATGGGCAGGCTGCGGCTGGTGTCCCACAACACATTAAATTCTCTAAAGGGCCTCTGCGTGTTGGACCTGTGTCCCCACGTAAGCCTTCCAAAGGACCGGGTATCTTCCTTTTGGTGGTACCCGTGTATTATGGAGAGAGACATAATAATATGTATAATAATATTATGAAAGGCTATAAGATAATGGTTTATCAAGCGCTACATTATTTTCCCTACTTCACCGTTTTAATATATTTTAAACACATTTTACTTTTAAATATGAGCTAATGGCCATAGTCGTTACCTTACGCCCATCATACCGCGGTAAATATTCTAAATTTTAAGCATATTCTTTGATGTTAACGCTCTTACGTGCTCTTATGTAAATGAAAAATTAATATTTGATATCATTTGCATTTCATTAAGGGCCGATTTTTCAATGCTTGGATAAAACTTATTCGTCGAATAATGTATAAAACTACCATTTTAGAAACGTATTCTAATTGCCCGTATTTGACAGTTTACGTGACATTTTAATATTATTGTGTAATACTTTATTGGACGGATAAGTTTTATCCAAGCATTGAAAAATCGGCCCTTAGAAGACTAATATTTCTGTTTTACATAATGATTGGTTTTTAAAGTACCTACACTTGTTGATTAGTTTATATTACTGAAGATTGAACACTTTTTGATTAGCTTAGATT
>CAJQZM010036418.1:0-43243 GCA_907164665.1 Colias nastes
TAATTGAATAAATAAATGTTTGAGTTTGAGTTTGAGTTTGAGTTTATAATATAAAAAAAAAAATGATTTGAATACACATCTAGACAAATTGACAAAATCATTCTAGAAAAAATGATAAAGATATTTAAATTAATATTCAATATTGGCACGAGACATGCACAACGTATTATCTATTGAAAAATGTATTAAATGTATATTAACTCACCTCCCCAACAAGAATGTCCGTAGCTTAAACAGGATCCTGAAATACAAGAATTTTGCAGTTTTAAAAGCGTGTCATGAAAGTTTCAGTTGAAATATATCATTATTATACGTGTAGATATTGTAAGATTTGTATAAAATATAAATATAGGTACATAGAATATAATATAAATAGTATTTTTTTCTGGGATTGCTCCTATACTATCTTCATTGAACTTATACCACTAAGAAATAATTAATTTCCTAATAAACTACCTAATTAATTTCCTAATAGTCCCGTTAGCATTTACTATTCCCAATCAAAATTTTCTGTACGTTTTTTAAACATAGTATCCGGACGATACGATACAAGACAATTCTTTCCGTATTTGGTAGAGTCATTGAACTCCGAAATACATTACGATATTCATTGTTATTTATATACTCGCTGTGTGTGTTTTCCAAAATTTCATCAATTAGGTATTATCCTTATCCAAGTGGAGACGAATCCAAGAAACGCATCATTAAAATCCGTTCAGCAGATCTTGAGTTTTAAAATTAAATTTTTAAATTAAATTGAAGTCCCGTGACCCCGTAGATGGGTAAGGGGCAGATGCATTATGCATACATCTGTTTCACTGATCGATTTTCTTTAGGGACAAGTAGGTGATCAGCCTTCTGTCCTACTAGACCGAGACATATTTTTTTTTCTTCGTCTCCACCGGGAATCGAACCCAGGACCCCTCGGTTCTACGCTCACGCGTCAGCCACTCTACCAAGGAGGCGGTCAAATATCTTGAGTTTTAAGTTCATTAAATAACACTACTTTTAAAAACCGTTTAGCCGATTAAATAAGCACGTGGTTTAAATAATATAATACAAAATTCTTTCTTTAACACACACATAGAAGAAAAAAAAACACAAAAGATAAAACATGTTAAATAGGCGACCTTATCGCTTACAAGCAATCTCTGCCAGGCAACCTTTGGATAGGATTTGTTAAGTTATAAGTAGTGTAAGTAACACTAATATGTGTTCAAATATTAAACACCTCACATTGTTTATACTGTCTATATTACTGCCTATTATTAGGTTATTAGTCATCGTAGACAAGGCAGGGCACTCCACTGCATTAGATCATAAAACGCATGCACTAGGAATGGCTCCTATCCTTTATCTAATAAGCGAAGACATTAACCTATCACTTTGATGTAACGTATAGCGATCGATGTGTTTTGATGAAAATAAGATAACTTTGCTAAAAGATGAGCAGTAAAATTTCTGATATTGTGTTATTTATTATAATTATGCTTACTTACTTGTTACTTACTACGTTATATTTTCTTTAAATGATAAAACACTACCAATAAAACATGATAATAATCAACTTCATATAGAAATTCAGTTATAAATGCCCCTTTTCGGGTATAACTATTTCATTTACATTATTATTACTGAAAATCATAACTTTTTTCGCGTAATGAAAAGGACGCAATTGACGAAAATTTTTTGGGCAGTTTGTTGCAAACAAAATAATATTATGTCTTCTTATAATATATACAACTTGTCATAAATATATAGCCAAATACCTTTTTTTTAATCAAACTGTCCATGTTAAATGTACCTACCTGATACTATTAGTAAATATTTAATATAACAATAGCTTTAACATCTACGTAACATTATACTTGTCATACCGCAAACAAGTGAACCCATAAAATAACTCTAGTTTCAAAAGAACAACGAGTTATCTTAAAATAATTGAACAAAATAAGTAAAACGCATGACAGTTTCCACTCATGTGGATTTTAAACGCCTTTGCATATGTTGAAAGAATTGCATTAGTGTTAACCGCTTGGGAAATTTTTATTCTTCACTTTATGAGTTGTTTATGGATGTTTAGAATTGTATTAGATGAAGTGGGATGAATATGGGATAAGAAAATGCAATTGTGTTGTGTTATTTAAAGATAACAATTTATAATAGTTTTTAACATGTTTAGCTTTAAAACATTTTTAGCGTTTTTAAGGATCCTACGACTGACTTGACGGGGTTATAAAATAACGAGTAATTATATTTTCAGCAATATCGCATATAGTTATAACCTAATTTTTTTCAATTTTTTTTTCAAAATTTTCGGACCGTGGCGGCCGTCTGCGCACGTACACCCATGAAGAAAAGAATTTTTGCATAGCCAGCGTTTACAACATTAAACAAATTATTTAACCAAAATGAAACATATTTTGTCTTAAGTCTTTTCTTCATGAGTGTACGTGCGCAGACGGCCGCCAATTTGTGGTCATCTTTCGTGAATCGTACTATACGCGCGGCAACATGGCTTTTTACGATGTCGATAGCATCAGGTAGATGAATCATTAAACATTTCGCGGTCCGCTATTTTTGAAAACAATCATCTTGTAGCCTGCTCTATTATGAATTTGGGGGATACTTGGGTAAAACTTAAATATTTAAAATTAATCCAATCAATACTAAAGAAAAATATATATACATAACACTCAAAATAAGTAGGTATTAACGCTGCGTGTATTAAAAATACATACTTTAAATTATGATTTTTTTTAATATTGAAAGTATGTATGTTATCATTGTTGTCACAACATAATTTGATTAGATATCTACGTTATTATAAATTAAACCATAAGATAAATGTAGGATACAGTAATATAATATCCATTCGTTAAAATATGTGCGTAAATAAGCATCAGTGTGTTTATTAGTTTTCAACACAATAGGAAAACTAAATTGAGTGTTATAATTCTCTATGGTAATCAGATCATTTCAAAATTTAAATCGGCATTATGATAGCTTTTGGTTGTCCGGAAGCTCATATAATAAGTTTTTATTTGTTTTATATTCTGGGCTAAAATATTATTTCTCAGACATTTATATTAGAGAATGAAACGCATTTTTGCATTATTCATGTGTCTAGTAAACTCGGAACGATTTGATGATTTTATTATTTCTAATGACACAATGATATTTATTAATTATAAACTAAATATATCTAGGTATTTAAAAATATGTTTATATCTACAATAAAAATTGTATGAGGCCTTGTATGTTTGTTTTAAAGTTATATTTTGACTGAAAAACAAGTATACATTACATTTAATAAGTTAAACGATAATGCGACTAACCATTAAAAAGTTATTTACAAAAAAGTATTTAAATATATTGTGGTAATTATTTCAATGTTTAACTAGAAACTAGCCTTGGCAATGCACTTCGAATAATTCAATTTTAAGGGCTTTATTTAATTTTCCCAGAATCATTCACAACAAGGCTAGCTGGTTCCGTGAAAATATTACACTATTTTATAAAATGCAAACGCATGCATATTTATAATTGCCTGACCGATGGTTGAAATGATAATAACCCTGTGTACAAGCTTGAAAAACTACAAGCGTAGTGTAATGAATAATAGAGGCAGCATTTGTTTCGCCCTCTATTCAAACTACAGTGCAATGCGTTAACTACACTGTGCTAGAGACACGAGGCTCCGGAAAGAACAGCTACAAGGAACAGACATACACGAATATAAAACAATTAAACAGATTAACAAAACATAGAAGATTACTTACCATTAAAAGTACAATGATTTTCGAACAAATAACAGGAAAAAGAGCGAAAAAGTTTGTTAAAGTACATGAGATATATGAGTCCAGAAACATGAGTTAAGAGAAAGAACATGAGCTAAGATAGGAAAAAGATCAAGATACATGAGATGAAGAACCATGAGCTTAGTCATGAAACATGAAACAATATACATGAACCAAAACAACAAACAAGTCAACATACATGAAGTGAGAGTCAAGAACCATGAGCCAAGTCAAGAAACATGAGTATACATGAGCCAAGTCAGGTAAAATGAGCCAAGTGTAACAGCACAGTTTCATACCTCCGCGTTGGCTGCGCCATCCGTTGATTTTCTGAATAAGATGGGACGACTTGCTACCCCTATTATTAATTCTTTGTTCTGTGAACCAAAATATAACATAATTATACAAGTAGAGTTAAAATTTGAAGAGATATTCAAAGTTATATTCAACATCACGTGAATGTAAAATTTTAAGTATTATTTTAAAATTAACTAATTTTCTAGGGTTATTAATTATAAATCATATCAACTTCATCATCATCAATGTAATATTTTTACATCATATCACAAATGTAGCTTAGCAGATAAGCTTATGCAAAAGTTTCATGTTAATGATCGATCTTATTCTAGAAGTTAATTTTTAAAAATAAAAGAAGTTACACTTTATTATTGTCCTTCTAAACGTATTCGGACGCTTTAAATTTGTGGTGAAAGAAACAATTTACATACATACACTCTTCAATTAAATGTTGGTTTTTTAATTAAAAAGACACACCTGTTAGCCAAAAAAATTATCAAGAAACAATTTCATAAGTGCAACATAACATTTGAATTTAACCATCTCAAATTTAAGTAGCTTAGTAGTAATAAGCAAAAATGGCCACTTGTCTGATCTCGCAATAGGATGAGAACTTGAAAATAATAAACATCGTTATGAGCAAGACGTCAAGCGGTTTAACGTCTGTTTAAACGTTTATTGAGTGGAAAGTAGAATTGGCTTATTTGAAAGCCGATTACTTTAGAAATGTGGACTTATTGCAGGAAATAACATTGCATTATGGAATGTCATTGCTCTTTGGATTTTTAAACTTGTTGAGGAGGTTTTAATGTTGTTTCGTATGAGGAATGGTGTTTTACAATTTTGTTCTATTATTGTTCATTTTGATATTTATAGAAGGTAAGTTGCAACTTGCAAGTAGGTCTATGGTAAGGGTTCATATTGTGATATTATTTTTAATTTATTATCTCATAAATACCTAGCTCACAAGGCATTTATTTTAAAACAATTATTGGAGGGAAAGATACAGTACATATTCTTCTTCAATTCTGAAGTATGCTTAAGTGTGTTGTTATAATATTACAGCTTTATACATAAAACAATATCTTTTCCGTTTCTTTCCATCTTTCTTAATAACAATTTTCTCTACACTGTGTAAACGTCACTTTACAATATTAAAAGAACAAATGTAAGGTCGTATACACAAATCCCTCCGTGTGTAATGAACCCATTACGTGGCACGTTCGTGTAGACCTACCTCAATACGTTTAAATATATTTGTGGAAATGGCAATTACCATGAAGTTCGCGATTTTTTTTAACACGTTCTAGCTTTAGCGGTATGTTTGTATGTAACCGATTTATTTAGATTCGAATTTGAGCTACTTAAAACAGACAGATTTCATAAAAAAGATTCAATATATTCGGATAAGTTAATTACCTATCAATAAGTGTAATAAAAAACACACAACATTTAGTTGTTAATTGGAGTCAATTTCACAGTAAAAATAAAACTAGGATTAAAAGGTAAACCAAGTTAGATTAAACCGTTAAATTAATTACAGCACGATACATATTTGTCCGCTCGTAAAGTGGAGAGGGCCAATCATATTAGACTTTAACGGCGACATAAAATATCACTCAAATATTAGCCAGCGTTAAACGGGCTGATTTATTTCTTAATTCATACTATATGAATTAAAAATAGAAATAAAAGATGTATTCATACATGATGCTGTTAAATTGAATAGAAGTAAATTATATGTAAAACGAGAATGATACACTTTTGACAGTTACTGAATTTCCCGCCTAAAACCATTGAGATAATATTAATATGGAGTCGATACCGCCTACATCACTTATGTTCCACTCAACATACGTCATGTGGCGTAACTGCACTCAGTCGCTTGCTCGCTCATTGGCGCGAACGTCACGCTCATTTTTTATTTGTTTTAAAGTGAAACGCATCAAATATGCCTACGTGTGTGTTACGATATTGCACAAATAATACAAAGAATACGGAAAAGTGCAAAGGAATAACTTTTCATCAGTAAGTAACTAGATAATAATTTTTAAAACTTAGTTAGAGCAAAATTTTTGGCGGGCGACATTTTGTCATAGATTAAAAATTTAAGATATGACATTGGGCATGAAATAAGTGTTGTTAGTAATATTTGCTGGCGTATATTTTTATAGTATAAAATAATAATTTTACATATTTAGAAAAGCATAGACTGGTTGTTATAATTATTGAAAAAAGGTGAAATCATGAAATATGAATATCAATTACTTAATCACCAATTTTTTTTTTGTTAATTGATTTTAATCAAGTTTTTAATTGATATTGTATAAGCTACTGACTTGAACGTATAATTGAATTATTATTTATTTATCTGCACTAATATTATAAAGAGGAAAACTTTGTTTGTTTGTTTGATTGTAATGAATAGGCTCATAAACTACTGGACCGATTTTGATGAAATTTGGCACAGACAATCTTTAGACCCTGAGAAAGAACATAGGCTACTTTTTATTGCGAAATATGTACCACGGGCGAAGCCGGGGCGGACCGCTAGTTCAGAGATAAGTAATTAATATTTTTTCTATTCAAGGTTTCCATGTCTGGGCCGTGAAGAAAGGGAAAAATGGGTAAAATTTGTCCAAAACAACCGCAGTGAAGAAACCTGGTTACCATCCGATAGAACTTGCGTCTGTTCATTGCATTTTCGCGATGAGGATAAATATACCACAAAAGCGGGAAGGCGTTTTCTAAAGAGGTCTGCTGTTCCTTGTATTGATGTTAGTAATAATAATAAAATTTTACGGATTTGTATAACAAATAAAATATTATTTTAGCCATCACTAACATTATTATTATTATATTTATTTTAGCCGAAGGTGTGCTACAATAGTACTGGAACAATACAAGCAATTTCTGAGCCGGGAACATGTTCTGAGGATGATGAACTAAATAAACATTTTGTACAAAATTACACGGCTTTTATTTTTTTTCTAAAAAAGGCTCAATTTGTAAGGAATGAAACTTCCCATAGCCCTGACTGAACCTAAAACCCGAAAAAAATTAAATTATTCCATATGACGTCACTATTTACATCATCCTATATTATATGCCAGATATTGTTAGCCCCGCGAAGTAAAGTCAGTTTATACCTAAAATAAATATTAAGTAAGTACAAAGAAAATTTCAAGTCAACGTGCATGTAAGGAGTGGCACCCAATAAAATAGACAGAATGAAACAAAGTGTCGCCTCTATAGCGGTGAGTCAGTGACATCGCATAATCTATGACTGTCTAGCCGTCATTCGCGCGCCCCGCGCCGCCGCGCTTGGCGCACAGATTTTGTTCGTGGTGTCTGCTCCATACGAAGTAATATTATCTCAATGCCTAAAACTTTTTTTTTATCATCTGTCAAACGTAAGGGCTGGCAGTCCATGAATATAATTACTCCAACAAAGTAAAATCAACAATATAATAAAATTAATTATTATTATCTAATAATAAATAAAAAATTGTAAGAATAGACAGTCCAACTTATTAATAACAACTTATTATAGATAACAAAACTATGAATAATTTAACGAGGTCAAAGCTCAGGCGAATCAAAAGTAAAATAAGATATTTCAATATTTTTCAAAACCACAGATAACAGACTTGCATTAAATAATAAAGTTGAACGTCATCATGAAAAGTTTCATTTTATGTCGTGATTTAAAACCGTTTTACTATCATAGCAGACTAGTTGACTAGTTTCAGCTGAGTCAACTATCGAGAAGGATGTTCCATGTTTTCCTTACAGATATTTCATTAAAAATTGAATAACGATAATAGTAATATGAATGCTTTTATTGAATTAAGTATAGGTACTATACCTACATAACATAGTCCACAAAGATCCGTTACAAAAGTTAGGTGAATGTTATTGATAAAAATTGTACTTAAGTGTCGAAGGTATTATTTCATTTATTTGTCGGAATAAAATAAAAATAATATGAGAAAAAAGCATAAATAGTGAAATTCGTTTAGAACGCTTTTTAAATAAACGGCTAATTTTTTTTTTGTGAAACTATAGAGTCCATCTTATGTGTAAATAAATAAAATTCAGAAATACGTTCTTATAAGTTGATAATGATAACATTAGAGCTTTTTATCCAATCTATTTATATCTAGGTAGGAAGGTAGAGCATCAATCTATACTAATATTATAAAGCTGAAGAGTTTGTTTGTTTGTTTGTTTTAACGCGCTAATCTCAGGAACTACTGGTCCGATTTGAAAAATTCTTTCGGTGTTAGATAGCCTATTTATCGAGGAAGGCTATAAGCTATATTTCATCACGCTAATACCAACAGGAGCGGAGCAATGCGGGTGAAACCGCGGGGAACAGCTAGTTTATTATAAAAATAAATCAAAGAACTAACTTACATAATTATCTACTATCTATTAAATTTATAAGAAATAAAACTAAATTATATCTACACGTGTTAGATAATGGAAACTAATAAAACAATTTCCCATAATTGAATCTGTGTTTCGTTGGAAATCAGAGAACGTCAAAAAAACACAAAGTTTACCAAGTTGTTCCCAAATCGAAGGTTCCCTTGTCAAAACAATACAACTAGTTATAAGTTAATAATTGTTTACATGTAGTACGTGATTATTTTTAAATATCCCTAAAAGATAAGGTGCTAAATTCGTAGAATACAGATTTATTGACGTCACGACTTAGTTTGTTTTTAAAATAAAATTAACAATTCACATTATTATGTGAATTGTTAATTTTATTAAACTCGTAGGTATATTAATACCTACGAGTTTTGTTACTTATTTGCAAAAATATACTTAAAAAAATAATTGATTGTTCCTTAAGAGGCCGTATCGATTTTAAGAGTGATTTTGACTTGTTTCTTTAATTCTTTAGGAGCTCGTTTAAAAAAACTAACTACTATGTTATATGAAAGTAATGGTATAATTTAAAATTCTCTAGAATATTCGATTATATAGATCTGCCGTAACAACGTTTGCGCTCCCGTATATAATCTAAAATTCTAGAGAACTTTAAATTATTCCATTTCTTTCATAAAACATATAATATGTATTTTTTTTATTGCAAATTTTTAAGCATTAACCTATCATTTAGTGTGTATTTTTTTATTTTTTTTAACTCTGTTGTAAGAACTAGAAATTCGACGCCATATACGCATAAAATTTCATCAAAGTAAGGCTATTTTAACTTAGATGTTCTTTGAATTTTTCAATAAAAGTACATAAATTGCCTCGAACATATTTTAGGATGTCTCAGTGTCTTTACTGTAGTATATTTTATAAGAAAACTTCTTCTATTAAATTCCGTGTAATATACAAAGACACGAACGTCCCGCATGGAAAAAATTGAAACACGCCTTAGGTTATTGGCTATTAAACAAACTGGACAATGAATATCAATAAATTGTCTCGAACGTATTTTAGATATTGAATGAATCTTTAATTTAAGATATCATCACACATTGTTACTAATTTAGTTTTGTTAAACGAGCGTCTAAAGAATTACAGAAACAAGTAAAAATCACTCTAAAATCGATAAGGACTCTTAATTATTTGCTATTTATTTCGTTTTCAGCTTAATTTTGAAGTTCAGTGTTGTGTTTTACTAAAAGTATGTTTACCTATGCGTTATAAGATCGATATGATATTTAACGGTTTTTGAAAAATAAATAATTAATTGGCTCTAGAAATGTGCAATTCACGCTATTTTATAATTTAAAAAATATACAGATTGACTAGACTTGAGAATATATGGGATATTTTTTAACCAGTGTATACTAATTTTGTCTTGAACTGAACTTTTTATATAGAATCATGACACATTTCAGATTTTCCCAAAACGGTGAAAAGGTTATAAGACGAAATACCGAAAACATTGTATCAAATAGAGAGGATTAACAATGGAAAAATATAATTAGACCATTATGAAATTGCCTTCCAGAATTGTAAAGAGACTAATGGATATTATTTCTAATAAAAACGGATTAAGAAATATGTTTCATATACTAATATCCGACATTTGACTCTTTTATATGTCAACTATGATATTAAAATATATCTATACTTATTAAGCTATTGCATAGCTTCTATCGTGGGCCTTGAGCGCGGGGACCGAATCGAGAAATTCCGTAACGAAAAAACCTCACGCTCCCCACTCCGACGGGCTCGGAGGTGTGGCTTGAAGGCATGCTATGCAATAGCTTTACCGCGGCAGTCCCCGAGTGCCACACGTCTTTTTTTATTTAAAAAAAATAACTCCTTAGA
This sequence comes from Colias nastes, assembly GCA_907164665.1. NCBI lineage: Eukaryota > Metazoa > Arthropoda > Insecta > Lepidoptera > Pieridae > Colias > Colias nastes. The sequence goes on from CAJQZM010036418.1 coordinate 10,401, forward strand.
GTATATATGCATATTAGTAAACCTCTGAGTTTAACTCCAATTTCAAACTATTTTTTTAAATATTCACAGTAATATTTTAATGTATGTTAATCAGCAACTGTTTCGTAGAAGATAATATTATTACAGTTCCATTTTCAGCTTAAGAAAACTGTATGTTATTTGCAGTAAATTAACATTATAAGAACTATTCCTAGCCGAATAGAGCATATTTAAAAATACTTTTTGGCTTATAGCTGCCTTTTTTAGCTAGCAAACAGTAATACGGATAGAGCTTTTTAAATAATTCGTATAATTTATTCAATATTGTTTTCATATTTCGTTAAAAGTAATTTGTTACTATTAAAATTTATGTATCTGATGCTTAAGAAAAACGAATCTCTGCAATTTATTAAAAAAAAAAAAAACAATCTAATTCAACCTCCTTTTATGAACCTTTTTGAATAGTGCACAGTAAAAAAAAAAATATAAACGTCATCTTCGTTTCGCGCCAAAATTTTGACATAGGGTAAAATTTTTTTTTTATATTTATTTCATCACCAAGGATATATGAGGGATTAGTCTCCCAGTCGTAATCTTATAAGTACAAACCTGTTGCGCCCTCAGTGAGGCAGACGATCAGTAGAATGATTAGTAAGGCCGTGGCAGACGCGCTGGGGAGGCATGACTTAGTGGATTTCTGTTTCTGCATTGCTGCTTTTTTATCTGTAACAAAACTATAATTGTAATGTAGGTAATATAGAGAAAAAGTGTTGATAATAGAATAGATTTAACTTATTAATTGGAACATTGTAACGTAAAAGAAGAATTCTAGGAAGATGTAGATACAGTAGAGAAATTTAGTACCTAGTAGAAGTAGATGTACATTAACAAAACTCTATTTGTTTGAAATGTTGGTAATTTTTTATTAGAAAAGAAGGTGTGGTTACCATTTTATATGCCCCCTTTAACGTACGTATAAGAAATTTGCATGCGCTGTAGGCGTATTACAAACTGCAAATGAAGTCTCATTTTCAAGTTAATTATAAGTATAACATTAAACCGAAATTTAATATACCCACAAATACAGCAGATTTTACCGGTTTTGTTTATAATTCAAATTATTGTTAAGACAAGGTCCAAGTCAATATAATAATAAAGTAAACAATCTTCTGTAAATACCGAATAAGCAGTCTTTGATTTTATAAGCAGATTGTTTTGAATATAAATAATAATAACGCTGGGTTTGGGCCGCTTTTAGAATAATAAACATCTAATTTTGAGATATCTATTTGATTTTAATTTTAATGATAATAATTGTTACTATGGAAATTATTTATTATTATATTAAACGATACGACTGATTTTTTGCTAATCTTTATAATAAAAATGATTCGCCAAATGTGTACTAACGGCTGAACCAATTTCGTTAAGAGCCCTTTATACTGAAAGTTTAGGCATTTTAGGCGCTGAGACGGCTCGCGCCCGCCTTTCGCAGGAGCCGGCGCGGCATGAACTCCGGTGACCTATGAAGGCGGGCGATTACGCCACAGTATAAATAAATCAGTAGTTCGATTTTATTTGCTATCGTAGGAATGTTGTTGATAAATGAATTTACTACTTATCCTATACCATTAAACGAGCAATATTTGCATATTTATATATTTGTTTGTATAATATATACAGTGTGGAAATTTTCGATGTGCCCTGAATGGAAAGTACTTGAAATTAGGGATAGCAAATTTTTCTGAAAGGAAAAATTCCTTTTTCAAATTTTATTTTATTATTCAAATCGATAGAAACAATGTAAAAGATAATTTATTGTTAATTTCTCGTAAAAATATTTGCTCTTAGAAATAAAAATATCATGGAATCGAACATTTTTATTGTAGAATGTACAATGTACATCATCTAAACATAAAGAACGCTTCTGGTTTATTGGTCTATTTTATACATACATTTAAAGTTTAAAATGAAACTCTCCTTCTGGATACATTAATTTATTTTCTTCTGAAAATATTGGTAATAATAATTAAAAGTAAAACAAATAAAAAAGGCAAAATAATAATTGAATATAAGTATGTAATAAGTATGTTAGTGTATTCAACCAACTTAAAAAAGTGTGACTATTTTACAACAATTTGAATAATAATCAATTAATGATTTGTATTATTGTATACAATATCAAAGCTTTTTAAGAAATGTATAAAATACTTTTTTATGAATTATTAATTATTATCATACATCATAATATTATGTTACCGGCAATATATTAAACCCTTCTTAGTAAATGTATGTTATTCCGAGAAACGGTCGGAATGAAATAAATTATATTCGTCACATTACCTATGATAATCTTTAAATCTGAACTTTTCCTAAGTAGCAAATGTGGGTGGTTTTTGGGGTAGCGATTAACCAATATGAGGTCAAAACTAAAATCCAAGATGGCGCCGACGAAAATTTGAAATGTTTTCGTCATGGGTGTCATTTTCAAAGAGTTGGAGTAGCTATTAATCAATATGAGGTCAAATCTAAAATCCAAAATTGCGCCGACGAATATTTGACATCATTTCGTCACGGGTGTCATTTTCATGGTTTTTGGGGTAGCTATTAACGAATATGAGGTCAAAACTATGATCCAAGATGGCGCCGACGAAAATTAATAAATAATGACACCCATGACGAAAAGATGTAAAATTTTCGTCGGCGCCATCTTGGATTTTAGTTTTGACCTCATATTGGTTAATAGCTACCCCAAAAACCATGAAAATGACACCCATGACGAAAATATGTAAAATTTTCGTCGGCGCCATCTTGGATTATAGTTTTGACCTCATATTCGCTAATAGCTACCCCAAAAACCATGAAAATGACACCCATGACGAAAAGATGTCAAATTTTCGTCGGCGCCATCTTGGATTATAGTTTTGACCTCATATTCGTTAATAGCTACCCCAAAAACCATGAAAATGACACCCATCTCGAAAAAAGTCAAATTTTCGTCGGCGCCATCTTGGATTGTTGTTTCATAAAAATAATATTTGTCATACTCATTGAATACAGATCAACATCATAATAGTCTTTCTACTAGTACTTCAAAACTTTGCCGCTATTCCTATTCAACAACCCATAAAAAAGAGGATCTCAGGCAATTGTAATTTTTAAAACATAATTTTAAATCACTACATAGTATAAAACAAAGTCGCTTTCACTGTCCGTATGTCCCTATGTCCCTTTGTACGCTTAAATCTTTGAAACTACGCAACGGATTTTGATGCGGTTTTTTTTAATAGATAGAGTGATTCAAGAGGAAGGTTTATATGTATAACAACATCCATTAAATAGTGGAGAAGTACTGTTATTTTTGAGGTTTCTAATGTGATGTCGTAAAAAATTACATTTTTTCCGCTTACATTGCAAACGCAGGCTGAACCCTTCGAGTTTTATCAAAATAATGTACTAAGTATTATACACATTAAAAAGGTCTACAGAAAAATCCGCGATGGTATATGTCTATCTCTTATTGATAACCCTTATTGATTTTAACCAATACAGCATTAATCCTAAACCAATTAAATACCTTGAATACATTGTTAATATAGATCTATATGGCCCTTTACACCGTATGATTTAAGTGAATATTTTCGAAGATATTACAGATTTAAAAATTGCGGGACGTACCGTTTGCGGCGGTAGGTACCGGCCGGCCGCCCGGCTATATATTTTATACCCGTGCGAAGCCGGAGCGGGCCGCTATGTTTTTATATACAACGTTCACAGTTTTTGTGTAGTGAATTTAGTATCAGCATTGCACCCGTGCGAAGCCGGGGCGGGTCGCTAGTTACAAATAATTGTAATATGAAACTTATACATTACAGTTCTGCCCACCATACACTAAAGTGCAGTAACAGCAAAATCACGATTTCGAGTAAAACGCATTTAAAGTTAAGAATTGATTTTAAAAAATCAACAGAATGATAAGCAAAAAAATTTGAATGCAGAAAGGTTGTAAAGGCATAGGTTCACACGTTAAAGCAATAAAAAAAAATATATCTTAATAACTGAATTTATTATGGCCATTTATTCTTTTTGGTGCCTATTACTGCATAGCCTTTTTTGTAAAAAATACCATTTTAAACTTAGTAAAATGCAGCAAAAAGCCCTATTACTGCGTTTGGATCAGTTATTTTGTCAAGAAACCCAACTAACATGCAGTAAGGTCAAAAAAATACTGCATTTTAGTTAGTTTTTAAAAGAAAAAAGTGTTCAATTTACTAGTGCAGTAAGAAAAATAGCTAGTTCACATTTTAAAGACCGTTTATTTCTTATTATTTAATCACAATAATTCAACTCACTTATGTAAAATTTACATATCAAAAATAAAAAAAAACATCTAATTAATAAAGGACTAAACTAACTGCACTTTAGCTAGGAATAATCATATCTGTGTCATTATGCTATCCAAACTAATCTGCAGTAATGCTGTATTTTACTGCGTGTTAGTCAGTTTATAATGATAAAAGAATGTTAAGTATTCACAACTAAAATGCGACAAGCTTTGATTTTACTGCATTTTAGTTGGGAGTTCGTGACAATAAATTGTATTTTCTTAATTTGCAGTAAAAATAGCTTGTATGGCGGTAAATTTTACTGCGTATTAATTTTTTTTTTAATTTTTTTCCAGAAATATAAAACTATCTAAAGAACTGTAAAATTATATTGCTTACTGCATTTTAGTTATGAAACCTTAAAATTTAATCTGCAGTATAATTTATACTGTATTTTAGTTGGGAAATCACGCCAAATTGTTAATTTTTTTCGTTTGCAGTAAGTGAAAACTGTTAAATAAAAACCATTCTTATAGTCTTAGAAATAAGTAAGTTAATTCAATAGAAAGCTTAAGAAACCCGCTTTCAGAATCACTAATAAAACGAAAAATCACAAAAGGGCTGTTACTGCTCTTTAGTCTCTGGTGGGCAGAGTTGATTTAAAGAATAAAATAGAAAATTTTATTTTTTTACATTTTTAGTTCTTTCGATTCCCGGTCGAAGAAAATGAATTTTTGAAAATCTTTGAATGCAGTTCTATTTATTTTTAAAAATAAAGGAAATTTGCTATCTCCAGTATTTCTAGTACTTTCACCCAGGGCCCATCGAAAATTTCCACACTGTATTTACAAACAAATATATTAATATGCAAATATTGCTCGTTTAATAGTATAGAATAAGAAGTTAATTTATATTTACAACAATTATCCTAGGATAACTAATAAAATCAAACTACTGATTTATTTATACCGTGGCCGTGCTCGCCGTTTTACTCGCCGCTCGGTTCTAATACGCGAGCGGCGACTACAACGTGGTCGGGAGCAAAACTAGCACAGGTCCTCCCTCGATGACGTCCGGCTGGACTCTGGCGGCATTGACGTGGTGCGCGCGAGTCGCATTTTACGTATTATATTTTATATAGAAAAAAATAAGGGCTAAATTATAAATCTATCCAAAAATTTCCCTGTAAAACCTGATTAGTAAATGAAATGTAAAATTTTCATAAACATAGCGTTCCCCTAATTCTCATAAAACTGATTATGCTTTCAAAATCGATGTTACTTCTGATTTTTTTTTGATCGAGTTAAATGTTTAATATTGTGTTTTTATCCAAAAAAGTCACTAGATCAAACGTTTATCTGTGCTATATATTTTTTTAGGATTTTAAATATGATGATTTCTATCCAAAAACCATGATTTAGAAACATACATTTTGTGCCATCTTGAAGTACGAGGATGGTTCTTATGGAGAGAAAACGTAAACATGTACCACGGGCGAAGTCCGGGCGGACCGCTAGTAAACAAATAAAAACTTTATATTATGGATGTAGATTTTTCACAAATTGAAGCGATTTTGGCAGTTATTTTAAGTTACATGTTAGCAAACAGTTTATAACATAGAATAACATCAACCATGTAAGCAAAGTTGTGGGTTGGAGCTAATGTTTTCTTAAACAAAATAACATTATATTGGACTTGGACTTGGACAGGATAGCTCGCTGAACACCGGTGTTGCGGTTTCAGCGTCACAGACTATCACCGAGTTGTTTCCTTTTTTTTAATATCTAAATGTTTTTTTTTTATGTTCCACGGACTCCATGATCTATGTGTTTATGTTGAAGTTAGTTTTATTATAAAATCTTTTTTTTGCAGGATAAGGAATACCTAAGCACGTATATATTTATTTATTTATTATTCTTTTATATCATTTTTTCATAAAATAAATGTCTATTTTTTCATAATTATACTATTCATGAGTTTAAATTGATAATATTTGAATAATATTCGAAAACAAATCTTTTTATTATTGAAAATCTTAATAATTTTATGTAGTTACGATTGCTAAGAATTAACGTGTACATACAGAGGTCAAATAATTCTCAATAGGCAGAAAATAAGCTTCCGTCGTCTTATTGTTTCGAAGATGCATAAAGGTTTTTAATCGCTTGCCATCTCGGATCTGCAACGACTGCTGTATCTCAGTGTTAAGTTATGAGCGATTTATAAATTAAGTTTTATTTTATAGTCATTATTGTACATTAATATTAGTTTCTTTTTATATAAAAGGAGAAAATCATCTTTAAAATCGGGTATAGATAATAATAGATAGTCTATAATATAAAGAGGAAAATAATAGATATACGCTATAGAAATTTATGAAGATAAAACACCGTAACTTAATTTGGTAAGTTATTACTTTTAATTCTCGTTTTTATTGTGACGACGGATAAATTTCTTATATAGTTCAAACATATTTGTGACCGGAAAACAATAAAAAATACAACATCCCAAGGCTTAATGACAGGCAGTAAAATTTCAGTTATTATATTATAGTCGTAACTTAGGAAGGGAAATGTTTAGCACTGCGTTATAGTTTTTATCACATTTTCTCTATTTATCACCGATAGTTTAATATGGAATAACAAGTCATTAATGTTCTCGGTAAATCATTCATTATAATTAAAAAAATTAACCAACGTTTGAAAAAGGGCATGCGTGCTGAGCTCACGTGGCAGAAGTGAAACTTCTTTGGCAAGATTCAAAGATACCAAAATCGTCGCCTTATTCCATGACGTGACGGTATTGCAATGACGCGACCATAAAATTTTACTCTCATCACGCCTAAAGAAGTTTCACTTCAAAAGTCGGAAACAGCAAAAACCTATGATATACTCGGTATATTATTTAGTCTAATCACCGCTATATTTTTTAAACTTACCACAGACTAAAAATGACAACTATTTAAAACGAATGCCATGACCAGAAGTAACAGGTCGTATTTAAAAAAAATGCCATGACCAAAGTGACAGGTCATATTTTAAACAAAGTCGCTTACAACTGGCGCCGCAGCACGCACAAAGGAACAACCAAGGGAACAACATTTATACAGACAAAGCGTTGGCATGTCTTCACTGACAGTCTATTTCGCATAGAAAAGAATCGTTGCGTGTTTTTTCTGCATTTCTATAAACGCCAGATCAAATAAATGGACAGAATAATGGTCCGGGAGCCAGAAGCAGATTTTATGACCAAGTTCCTCTCAAGCGGTAATTAGTAAAATGCATCAAAGTATAGTATTATGAAGCCTCGTGAACGTCAGCTGGAGCTCGGTTGGAGGGGTGAGCGGTTGTAGCCTCCCACGCACGTAAGAAAAAAAAGTATATTCATTCATTTCCTCTCAGCTAAAAATTTGTCAAATTGTAGCTAACCCAATATCTCAACGAAAAATAATAATCAGCTGGTTACAGCATGGTGTATTATACGTCAGCTGGTGTCTCGAATATAATGAGACATTAACAAAATCATCGAGATACGTGGAATTCCATCAACATAAGTCCCGTAAAAGATAAGTAATAACTTTATTAATTATATATTATACTATTATTTTTTTAATAATTATAGTTAACTAATGTTTTTAGTGGGTTATTTCATATTTGTTACACTTTTAGGTATTTATGTGAATTTGATGATATGATAGTTATTTTTAAATGCAGTTTAAAATATTTGTAAAAACATGTTTACCGATGTGGCTGAATGTACGTAGTACCCCGATCATGCGCACAACTAACCACCTCCAAGTACCTTATTACTGTCTATATTATGCTAGCGTGTGTTGCTTGAATTTTTAAAAATAACGATAATAATTATTAAAGATACGTCATTTCATCTCAGATGAAAATTTGTGAGCTGATTGTTAATATACTGATGCGATAAATAAAAAAAATCAGCTAGCAATAATTCGAGGAAAACCTAGTCAGTTGATGCATACAAATTGGCAATAGATGCTTCTGTCTAACTCCTATGTAATAACTTTCAAAGTATCAGCTGACGGTTTTTTCACCAAGATACAGCCAGCTGACCTATATATATATCCACAGTTACATATAAGCTATCATCAGGTAAATTTTTGTTTGAGAGGAAATCACGGAAAATAATTTTATTTTTTTCATGTTCGAGACACCAGCTGACGTATAATACACCATGTTGTAACCAGCTGATTATTTTTTTTCGTTGAGATATTGGGTTAGCTACAATTTGACAAATTTTTAGCTGAGAGGAAATGAATGAATGTATTTTTTTTTCCTACGTGCGTGGGAGGCTACAACCGCTCACCCCCCCAACCGAGCGCCAGCTGACGTTCACGAGGCTTCATAATACTATACTCTGATGCGTCTGACGAATTATCTCTTGAGAGGAAATAATTAACCAAATTTGCACCTGGCTCCCTAACCATAAAGGATTAGCGGAATTTGTACACAAATCGTGCGTTGTTTAAAGGTTAAATAAAATTTGTTATGTTTGTTTTTAACACGCGTGAATTTATTTTAATAGCGAAAAATCTACTGGATACTAATGAAAAATATTGAAATTTTATGAAACAAAAATTAAATAAGAAATAAATGTAATTTAAAACGTGAGTAATTTAGGCATTAGGTACAAAGGTTAACAAAACATCGTCACCGTTATTAAATGTTTATGATTAATGTTCTTTAAATAGCTCAACTGCTTAACAACCGGGTATATGATACTTATTGTAATTAAGATTTTATTTTAAAGAAAACGTTTATTAGAAAGCATTACCTAATATAAAAGGCTTGTTTGATTTACGCTGTTTGATGATTTTAAAAAAGATGTAACAGATTAATTTTTAATGCTTTAAGTACCTACTTAATAATTGTTGTACAAAATTGGCTACGATTTGAGATTAATTATTAAAAAAAAAATTGCTTCAAAATTAATTATCTTGAATACAGTACTTTACGGTACTATTGATTCGTCAACGATTCTAAAGTATTTTAAACTATTGTATACAAGAATGAGTACGAGAATTATTTAATGAATTATTATTATTCGTTTTTTTCTTGGATAATACAATAGATTAATCATTTCATATAATTATTTTAATGATGTACTAGTTTAAGTTTTATATACGTTTGTCATACAAGATTTAAAAAATAAATTAAATAAAAAGCAATGACTTCAGAAAACTTGAATAAAGCGGCTTATGTCTTATTAAGCTGTCTTATTTTCCTTTCGTAATTCCTGAAACTCCTACATAGCATAAACACTATCAGATTTTAGTTTAAAGAAGAATATTTTTTTTTAATATTTGTTAGTTTCATATAGATAATGGGATATATTAATATTGATAAAAATAGGGAAATAATATAGTGAAATGAGTTTATTTTCATGAATTTTTAAAAAAATAGAAAAAAGTCGATCACAAGGCGGGGTGTGAACCCGCGTCTTTTTGCCAGAAGTCTTTTGAGTTTATTTTGTAAAATTCAAACAAATAATACAATACATACTAACTTGTGTCAACTGTTTATACGTATTTTTTTTCAATTTGCTAAAAAAAAGGATTTTCATCTATTCTTCTCCATTAATTTCATTTTTACGATCCCGCGAGTAAAATAAAAAATCGTATGCAATGGAAATTGAATTAATTTGATATATTGTCATCGATGTGAGTGTAGCCTTTGTTTATCTATACTAATATTATAAAGCTGAAGAGTTTCTTTGTTTGAACGCTCTAATCTCAGGAACTACTGGTCCGATTTGAAAAATTCTTTCGGTGTTAGATAGTCCATTCATCGAGGAAGGCTATAGGCTATATATCATCACGCTAAGACCAACAGCAGCGCAGCCACGCGGGTGAAACCGTGGAGCGCAGCTAGTGTGTTTTTATATGTTTACTAGCTGTCCCGGCAAACGTTGTTCTGCCTTATCACTTAGGGGTATGAAAAATAGATTTTGGCCGATTCTCAGACCTACCCGATATGCACAGAAAATTTCATGGGAATCGGTCCAGCCGTTTTGGAGGAGTATGGTTACTAACATTGTGACACGGGAATTTTATATATTAGAGATATATATTTTATGAAAGAAAAACCAGTGGAAACAATATACTTTTTTTAATTTTCCCTGCTTTTTAGTGGAGGAAGTAACTGATATTATCGCGAGTTAAGCTTGAAATACTTTTAATTGAAGATGATACTTTTAGGAATTTTTCATGTTAAAGTAAGTAGGTGTAGATAGAAGTTAAACGCTCGTATAAGCAATCTTATTACAGGTTAAATACAGTAATAGTTATATTTATTAATTAAAGTTTTCATTTCTAAATAGAAATGTTCAACATAACCCATTTAATTCAGGTAGATACAACCCAAACAAAAATTATATTGATAGGAAAAGAGCTGATTGTGGCATGTTTGTGTGTGATTGGGGTGTCAACTTTAAAAAGAATTCCTTATATAAATAGGTAAAAACAACAAAAAAAATATTTAGGTATACTAATTGATTCGCAAATTCGTGGAATTTATGTAGATTTTCCTTAACCTCAAATTTTCACCTTTTGTACATCATCTTTTACGCGATCATAGTGAAAAGTTATTTTAATGGATCGAGACATTTTTAGTTTTTATAAAACAACTAGCCGTCCGCCCCGGTTTCGCCCGTGGTACGTATTTAGCAATAAAAGGTATTATGTATATACTTATGTTCTTTCTCAGGGTCTAAAGATTGTCTGTGCCAAATTTCATCAAAATCGGTTGAGAGGTTTAAGCGGGAAAGCGTAACAGACAGACAGAATTACTTTCGCATTTATAATATTAGTAGGGATTTTTACCTAACTGCTTTTTAATCTCGATTGAGAATAACTAAAAACTATGGCCAATAATACTCCATACTGTTTTATATAAAGTTTCTAAATATATAACTCTTTTTGTTGTTTGTTATTTCATTATATTAACTCCATTACTACGGATACGAAAATATATGTGAAATTATTTTCGCTCTTTTACGAGAACGTTTCAAACGGTAATTTTTATGTATGAAGATAGAAAATAGATATAAGGTATAATAAAGAACAATGAATATAAATTCGTAACTCTTTATAGGGTTCATAGAAATATAGCTTTTTAAGACGTAGTTGAAATAGACTTTTTAATTTATTTCAACAATAATAGGAGAATTCTGAAGAATCTAACGCTTAGAAAACCTTTAATTTTTATTAAGGTATTACAAAAATTTAAATACATACAATATTCATTAATTATAAATTCTTGGAAAGTTAACAATGTATGGATATTATTTTCATCAAGAACATTTCTAAAGGGTGATTTTTTTGCTGGTATCTTTTTGGCAATACTGTTTTTGATAGATCACGCGTGAATCGTGTCTTGAGTCTTTATCAAACTTGTTCAGTTTGGTCTATAATTTAACCATGAATCGACTTACGAACGAACAACGCTTGCAAATTATTGAATTTTACTATCAAAATGCATGCTCGGTTAAGAGAGTGTGAAGTCGGTTAAGTGCGCGATGCACTTCATCGATTGGCGATTTTTTTTTTGCCCAAAATGGAAGAATTGGACATGCCTCACACGTGGTTTCAAAAAGACGGTGCCACATGCCACACGGCACGCGAAACAATAGCCCAATTGAGAGCCGCCTTCGGCGAACAGTTTATCTCACGTTTTGGGCCCGTCGATTGGCCGCCTAGATCGTGTGATCTAACGCCTATGGACTATTTCTTATGCCTACAGGGATAAACCAGCAACGATTGACGCACTGGGAGCCAATATTGAAGCATTTATTCGTGATATACCGGCCGATATGTTGTAGAGAGTGTGCCGAAATTAGGCCTTGCGAATGGGCCATCTAAACCGGAGCCGCGGCCAGCATTTGCATGAAATCATCTTCAAACATTAAATTATATTGATCGTTCTATCGATTCCATTGTAGATTACATCAATTTTTTCAAATTTTTTGTGTTTATTTTGAAAATCAAATCCTATACCTCTTAAAAAATCACCCGTTATTTTTCGCAAATTCACAATGGTACGGTTCTAGCTAGGGTTAAGAAGATTTTTCTATTAGTTCAAATTAAAAATAGTTTTAATAACGTATTTATTTAGTTAGAGGCATAGTTATGTACTTAAACTACGAAAGGAAATATTAATAATGCAAAAACCAAAAAAAAAACGGACCTTAATAAAACAAAATTTTTTCTCGAACGTCGTCTGTAAGATTTGTGCATAGATCCAACTATATAAGTAAATTATCTCATTTATTTTAATTTCTATTTTTTAATATCACTCGAATAAAACAATTATAATACCTTAATTATAATATTATCTATTTAGATGTTATTATATTAGTTTGTTTTACAGAAATTGCTAACTTTTCACTAAGAAATAAGATGTAGAGCGAGCTTTTAAAGTTAAGTATAATGTTATTAATTGGATTTATATAGTTATGATAATGGTAAGTAATCAACGTTATTTTAGTAAATAATTGTTACAAATACACAAAATATATTTGAAAAAAAAAGAAACTACCATTTAACCATATTTATTAATTTTACAAACAGACCGAAGATTACTTTTTATCAAAAGTTTCGCAAACTAATGCTTTTCAAAAAGAGTCAAGTTATTTTTAATGATACAATTGTTTAAACATTATTACGACAAAAAATATATTTTTACAATAATTTATAAAGCTATACATAATTAAAAAAAAAACACGTACAAACTCACGGCAAGCAGGCAGCACTGTTCGCGACGCACAGGTGTCTAGGCGGTAGAGTCGAACTCGCTCCCTTATATACTCAACGCACCTACGTACTTAAGTTCTCATATTTATTCCTATTTTATTATGGGATAATTTGTATTTCATTTTAGTACCCTAGTTTGGTGTTTTTTATGGTGGATGTAGGATTATGAGGTTCTGGTTGGGACTTAATTGAGAAAAAAAATAAGTTATGTTAAATCTGAAAAAAGTACGTGTTTCTAATTACGCTTTTTTATTTCGGTCTTTTGGATTAATATTATAACTTTATAATATGAAATGTATACTTTCAAAACTATTTTAAAAAAGACTACGAAATCTGTATTGAATATTGCAGTTCAAACTCAAACTCAAAATTTTATTTATTCAATTAGACTTCTTCGAGAAGCACTTTTGAAACGTCAATACATATTTTTAACATTTACCACCGATTCGGAAAGCAGTATCTATGGAGAAGAACCGGCAAGAAACTCCATAGTTGCTCTTTTAAATCATTTCAGTATTACAATTTAATTTTACAAAATATGTAACTGTATATTATCATAATATGCCAAAGAACTGTCCTGTGGTTTTTACGCGACAACCCTCCATAGGTTTTTATCTTCCAGTTCCTAATTAGATTGTTTTAACTAAGGAATTTTTATGAATTATTGTCCCGTAAGATTAATTATTATTTGTAAACTATTTATAATAGTTTTAATATAATTATGAATTATGTGTTGAATATATCTCTAGTTTTTCCTATTTAGCTATCGGCGTTACACTGAAAAATGTAGGGAATTTACAAAGCTCTGAAAGTTTATTGGTTTTTTATCATTGCTTCTTATCGTGTAATAAAATGTAATTGTTAAACATGTCATTATTTTGTTCACGTCATCAGAACTAATCCACTCTATAGCGGTTCATATGAAAGTATGAGTTTGCATTAAGCCGACGAAATAAATATTTGGTGCGATAAGTTTTACAATGTATGTAAAAATGGGGAAATAAGGAGAGGTATTAAATATCAATAGTAAAAAGTGTTTATCTATATAATAAAAATGAATCGCTAAATGTGTTGGTAAGCGCAAAACTCGAGAACGGCTGAACTGATTTTGTTTTTTTACAATATTATTTGAAGCACGAGGATGTTTCTTATTGAGAGAAAACGTAAACAATATGTAACACGAGCGAAGCCGGGGCGGAACGCTAGTTTTAAATAAGAAATGTAAAGATAAATAATTATGTTTTTCGTGTAGTTTAATGATTTTCAACTTTATATAAGACTCAAAATTGAAATTTCAAATAGGAAAATATAAACGTGCAAAAAAATCGTTTTGCCTCTCGTTATCATGAACATAATGCTAATAGTAGGGGAGCCCAGGATGCTAAATGTGGATTTACTCGAGCGTCACGGGAACCTATTAGAATTGGTAGATTAGACCATAGCGAGAAAAAAAGGTCCTATAATGTTTTCACTTTTAGCGGTGGGGAAGGGTTTTTTGATTTTTTTTAATTTAAAAAAGAAAATAATTGGCTTGGAAATACTCAAGCGCGTTAGATATTGATATTTTGCATGCTCCAGGACGTCACTGAAAAAAAGTATACTTTAATCTGACGATTTAAGTGGCGATTTAATCGCTATGAAGAAAGGGTAAAAAATTAAAGTAATATTATTCGAGCGCGTCAGATTAATATATGGGGGGGTTAATTACAATATAAGAAGTCCCCATTTCGCTAATCTGACGATTCGAGCTCAACCTTAGGGAATTATGGATTATTCAAATTTTCCAGCGGGGCCCCTGAGCGCACCCACCAACCATAACTGCTCATATTGACTAGAGGTACTAATGAATAGCTAAGGTACCGTCCCTTATAGTAATCTGACGCGCTCGAGTAAATCCAAAAATCCCCTCTTGGGCTCCCCTACTATAAGCGTAATAATTTAAAAACAGCTTATCCAATATGAGCTTTTTCGTTATTTTTACGTTTACGAGTAGGTAAATATTTTATTTATTTTGAGTTAATAGATTGTCCAAAATATCATCAACACAAAAATAAATGATTATATTAAGATTTACTCGCTGTGCCCCGCGGTTTTACCCGCATTGCTTTGCTCCTATCTCTCTTTGCGGGATGATATGTAGCTTATAGCCTTCCTCAATAAATAGGCTATCTAACACTGAAAGAATTCTTCAAATCGGACCCATAGTTCGTGAATAAACGCGTTCATTCAAACACACAAACTCTTCAGCTTTATTATATTAGTACTAGCTGTCCCGACAAGCGTTGTTCTGCCTTACTCATATCACTTAGAGGTAGGTCTCAAAAATAGAATTTGGCCGATTCTCAGCCTAATAAGTACACAAAATTTCATGAGAATCGGTCCTGCCGTTTCGGAGTAGTATGGTATGGTATTGTGACATGGGAATTTAATATCTTATACAATAAAAATGAATCGCTAAATGTGTTGGTAAGCGCAAAACTCGAGAACGGCTGAACCGATTTCGTTAATTATTTTTTTATAATATTCCTTAAAGTACGAAGATGGTTCTCATGGAGAGAAAACGTAAAAATGTACCACGGGCGAAGCCGAAGCCACAAGTAATATATAGAGATTCTTATCTAGCAACAGATATTCTCGTATAAAACATATATCAGTTAAACCGTATAAAGGTTCAAGGACTACAAATCATAAGTGATGTAGGCAGAACTAAAATTACTGCATAAACATGAAATTATGCATACATTACAACTTGAGCTAACAACGATCGCGTATTTACCCGCGCTTCTATTGGAGCGTCGAATTAACACTGTTGTGAAAGGAATGTATTTTGGCAACTAATATCGCTTTTTTTATTTAAATTTGGGGTGAATAGAATATTTTTGTGAGCTCCTGTGAGTTATACGTCTCTCACAATCCATACTTAATATTATAAATGCGAAAGTAACTCTGTCTGTCTGTCTGTTACTCAATCACGCCTCAACTACTGAACCAATTTTCATGAAATTTGGTATGGAGATATTTTGATACCCGAGAAGAGACATAGGCTACTTTTTATCCTGGGAAAATGACACAATCCCGGAAATCCCACGGGAACGGGAACTATGCGGGTTTTTCTTTGACTGCGCGGGCGAAGCCGCGGGCGGAAACCTAGTATACAATATCTATGTCTAAGGGCTATTTTTCAATCCTTGGTTAAAACTTATTCGTCGAATAATGTATAAAACTACCATTTTAAAACGTAAACGTATTCTAATTGCCCGTATTTGACAGTTTACGTGACATTTTAATTTTATCGTGTAATACTTTATTGGACGGATAAGTTTTAACCAAGCATTGAAAAATCGGCCCTAAACAAAATATAGAATTTTAGCTCTAGGAGCTTTTTTATGATAACATAATTGTCGTTGCATAGGGCGATATCATTTTTCCTTTTAAATTCAATGTTATATTAAATATTTGGTGACTTATTTGTAAATTGTAGTAGAAGGTAAGTATATACTGGCTAAAAAGGGAATTATTTTGTGTTACATATTGTATGATAAAAACAAAACTATGAAACATAATATGTTTCATTCAGATGCCTGGTTAATGTGGACCAATGTTTTGAATACAATCCAAAGTTATTAAAATAACTATTTCTTTATTTCTAATTATAATAAAATTTATCGAAATTATCTAATTTATGAAGTACGATGACATCAGAAACCCTCTGCAAAACATGGTGGATTTGTATGATGTTAGTGCTAAATTACTATACACATATAAATAATATATTAAATTATTTTTTTATTATATATTATTATATTTTATTATTATATATAAAATATCAGACGAGACATATTTAACGAGATCAAGTTGTAGAGAAAAGCCAATCTTATACTCATATTTTATAAATTTAAATAGCTTTCATACTTAGTTATTTTTGGATCCCACGTTCAAATTGATGAAACGTACTGTACACAGTAATGTAGTACAACTGATACAATATATTGTCAAGACGTAATAAAAAAAGAGCGTAAGTGCCGAGCACACGTGTCAGAAGTGAAACTTCTTTGGTAAGCTTCAAAATAAGATACCAAAATCGTCGCCTTACTCCATGACGTTATGGTATTGCAATGACGCGACCTTGAAATTTTACTCTCAACGCGCCTAAAGAAGAAATAATTTACTAATCTTCAGTATAGATGGCGAGTTTGATTTCCCTACAAATACTACAGATATTTTAAGTAAGTAATAAAATTTAAATTCAATAGTTTAAATATGTTATCTATTTTTTTTTTCAAATACTATACAAATTATGTAAAAACAGTTTTTTTAAAGGCATGTGGTGTTAGCCTATAATTATTGATTTCTGAACTTGATTTGTTAAATTGTATTTTCTTTGTATGTCTATATAATTAGTGTTAACAATTATTGTTATCTATCATCACCACTACATAGTATAAAACAAAGTCGCTTTCTCTGTCCCTATGTCCCTATGTATGCTTAAAGCTTTAAAACTAAGCAACGGATTTTGATGCGGTTTTTTTTAATAGATAGAGTGATTCAAGAGGAAGGTTTTAGTATATAATTTATTAGGTTTTAGATAAAGCGGGCGAAACCGCGGGCGGAAAGCTAGTTTGTATTTAAAAAAATGTAATAATACCAAAAAATACACGCAGGATCGTGTGTCAGTTAAATAACATGAACATAAACAAAGAAACAGTGAGAAAGTGAGCTTATTAGTAAATTTTTTTTGACATCGTTATCGATACACATTCGGATATCAATTGACATACCCTTTGATCAAACTATACCTTTTGTAGGGCAAATATTTTTTGAATAATATTCATGATTATCTTCACATTTAACAATAAAAGAAACGGTATATTATATTTAGTTAATTATTGCGAGTGTAGATGGTCTACGCGCTTGCTACGAAGGGATCTACGAAAGTAAAATAGACCTACGCCGTGAGCGATAACGCGGCATTATTTGAAGCTAATAAAATCCACAAAATTTTTATAAATACAATATTTATATTTATTTTATATTATTACTTTTATAGCAATTAAATACAATTTTATAAATATTTTTATTATCTAATCAGGGCCTACAAACAATTCTAAAGTTGAACAGTACAGTGTATTTATTGTAAACACTAAAGAGGTTTGTTATGAACTTTTATAATTACAACAACGAGTAGTTTCTTTAAGTCTAACTTATTTATCTAATATTGTGATAACGGTAACAAGTTAAGCTCATATTTCATTACACGAAGGCGGCGCTTGCGAGTTTCCTTTAAATAAAGGTGGAATCGCTAAAAATAGAATTACAGTAGAATCCTTTTATTATGACTCCGGTTATATTGACCAACCGCTTATTATTTTATTTATTTATTGAAAACAGAATCATTCTTTGTACTTACAGTAATAATACCAAAGCATACATAGAATTTAGTAACAATATGACGTATTACACGGCAAAGTTTGGTTTTCTTATGACTTCGTTTATCGTTTATTGTGACCAATTTTTAATGAATTGTCCGGTTATAATGACCGAAATGAATTCTAAAACTTTCAACACTAATTTCTGTTTGGGAAAATTGTGATATCCGACAACTCTTTTTATTTTGTTTGTTTTGAGTCTCAATGTATAGGCATCTCTATTTTGTTTCTCTGTATTATTATTTTTTTTTTATGCTGCGATAGGGGAGCGCTTGGCCACGATCTCGCCTGATGGTAAGCTGAGATGTGGCCTAAGATGGAGCGTGCTTCCCTAGAATGTACCTATATGTGTTAAATACTAACAAAAACAGGAGATTGTTTATTTTCTACAAAATGATTTGTATGACGTCCGTTTATTAGACGTGTTTGATATTCCCCTTCAATGTCATTATAAACGGATTCCACTGTAGTTTTAAAAGCAATTAGAAATCAAGTTATAATAGACTAGGTTTCCACCCGCGGCTTCGCCCGCGCAGTCAAAGAAAAACCCGCATAGTTCCCGTTCCCGTGGGATTTCCGGGATTGCGTCATTTTCCCGGGATAAAAAGTAGCCTATGTCCTTTCTCGGGTATCAAATTAACTCCATACCAAATTTCATGAAAATTGGTTCAGTAGTTTAGGCGTGATTGAGTAACAGACAGACAGACAGAGTTACTTTCGCATTTATAATATTAGTATGGATTAGGGCTATTTATAATGTATGTATTCATTTAAGATTACTGATTTAATATCATATAAGGCGTCAATGTTTTTTATAAACAGTTTTTTTTTATGGCACCTGGAACATGTTGCAATCTACCTAAATATCTGCAATACCTACATATCCTAAGGCACGGTCATTATATGGATATAACAATTTATACAGATAAAAATAATAAATTAAAAATGATGGGAATGTATATTTTTAACCAGCTTGACCAGTTTCATAATTGGTTAATCAATTTAGTAAATATTACCCGATTTTCGTTGTTAAAATTATAGGAAACTGCTTTCAATATAATTACGTTTAAGTAAAAGTCTAAGTAATTAAGTAAGTCTAAGTTACGTCTAAGTTTAGTACTACGGCTTTAGTACTTTCAAAATAGTCAGTACTGCGTCTTAAATGTAGTTCTTAATATGTATACATATATGCAATTTTCATTCTGTAGAATGCAGGTCATTATGCTGTCCCTTTCTGTCCCTTTCCGTTTCCTGTTTCATTCCCTTATGTTGAACATAATGCTAATTGTTTCTTTTAATTCTAGTATTTAACTATATTCTAGTATTCTACTATATTGACTAAAGGTTGCATGAACCATAGTCGAGCCAATTTAATAGGCAACATTTGAAGTCTATCAATTTTATCTTCGAAGAGAGGTAACCTGCAAAAAAAAAGTGAATTAATCGATACTTGATCGATACGGACTTGAAACATTTGTCAATCGAACTTGAAACACATGTCATTTTTTAAATTCATCAGGCGAATCCCTGTCCCAGTAATATACTTTCTTTCGCAAATTTAAGGAGCAAAATAAGATAAGTATCTACATAATTAAATAATAATAATAATAATTTATGAAGATTTTTTTCACATACTTGTGCGTGCATCAATGCATTCGATTCTAGATGTCAGATTTCGATTTTTAGAGTAACGTCTCTGGTATTTAAACAGGAAAAAGGTGTATTGACACAAAATTGTAGTGACTTCAGTTCTTTAAATCAAACATTGTTTATTATGTTTAGAATGGTTTATCAGTAAAGTCAAATCTTAAAATTACTTGTATCGGTCGTTATTATTTTAAATATGTAATCGTAATTAAAAAAAAAGTTAAGCAAATGTGCAGTTCTAACAAAACGAAATAACATATAATTCTATGTCACCGTTACTAGGTTACGTTGTTGAATTTTGTTGAACTGTCAAATGTTGCCTATTAAAATGGCTCTACTATACTATACAGGGTGTAATCGTTAAGTGTGCACAAGCGATTATTTCGTAACTATTGCAGATATCAAAAAACTTTAAACTGATATCGAAAGTACTTAACCTAATGAGTAAAATGGCCATAATAAATTTTTAAAAATAAAACGATAAGTATCCAAAAATGTTACATTAAACGCTCCCATACATTTTATTTTCCATACATTTTGTATTCATGGCAGATTTTCGAAGTGACGTCCTCATTGTGCAATACAATGAGGAGCTCTATTTACAGTTCCTAAATGAACTTCCCTTCAAATTTGCGAAGTAATTTAAGCAGAAAACCAAAAAAAGAAAGAAAAAGTTAAAATCTTTCATATTAAAATGTACATGGGATATTCATATCTCATACTAAATGTATGGGAGGGTTTCAAGTTATTTTTTTAGATATTTCTCGTTTTATTTTTAAAAATTTATTATGGCCATTTTACTCATTAGGGTAAGTACTTTCGATATGAGTTTAAAGTTTTTTGATATCTGTAATAGTTACGGAATAATCGCCTGTGCACACTTAACGATTACACCCTGTATATATACTAGTGCTTTATTTTGGATCTAAATTATAGTTCATAATAACTCTAATTCTGGTAACAATATGGTTTTATATGTGTTTTGTACGTTAATAATCATTATAATACATACATAGTTTGTACAAAAAGGTCCACTTTAATCAAATATTTTAATGACGTATTTATTTTTATTTTTTATTTATACACTTTATTGTACAATACCAGTAATAAAAAAAAACATATATAATTTAAGTTTAACATGGAGAACATGAATATGGTAAGTGCACAATTGGCGGCCTTATTGCTTAAAGCAATCTCTTCCAGGCAACCGTAAAAATAAAGGACATGTACGATGCTGGTTAAACGCGAAGGCGCAATCATAAAGAAAAAAAAATAAAAATAAAATCAAGGATAAGAAAACAAAATCAAAAACTATGGAAAATATTAGACGACATAGACATGACATGAATATGTTACAATTATTAATAAAAAAAAATAATAATAAAAAAAATAGTAGTTGATTAATGGCTGTTTATGGCAAACAAATTTCGGCAACGAAAATGCAAAGAAAATTCTCACCAAACATTAAAAATGTCATATTTCATATATGTTTTAAGACCTCATTATTTACGCCGTAACATCCTTCTAATAAAGCACTTGTGTTTAAATGGTGTCTGGATCGACGCTATTTTGTTTTTATTATCTGTTTATTGGTCATTTCTGACATAAGAACTTGGCTTTAGTATGTATGTAGGTGATCTTTAAGTAGACATAAAAAATGTTTTGTGGAATATTCGTCTGAAAATTATTATGGGGACTAAAATATATTATTAAAATATTGTTGATATGTTATCATTTATGTACTACTTTTTAGTAACTTTTCGTAATATTTATAATAAAACAGCAACTACGGAGTTTCTTGCCGGTTCTTCTCCATAGATACTGCTTTCCGAATCGGTTATGTTACAAATATGTTATGATAATTCAAAAGTGCTTCTAGAAGAAGTCTAATTGAATAAATATATAAAACAAAAATTATTATTGGTCCATTGAAAAGTTACATTTGGGGTTGCATTTTTTAGAGGACGCAATTTTATTTTTTTGATGTGTAGGGGTGGTCAGTGTGAAGCTATCACCAAGTTTGTGGGGTCACCACCCTTGTCCCACGGCCGCCATCTTGAAAATAGCGGTTGATATGGTTTTTACGATATATCTCTTAAACTATTTATTTGATAAAAAAAATTTGTTTACATTATTTGTTGCAAATTAAATACTCTACAACTTTGATCCTGCAACTTTTTGTCGTAGAACTATAAATAAAAAAGTTATAAGCGAAAATGTTCAGAAATTAGAGATATTTATATTTCTCAATAAAACTTTTTTTTATTATTTTACGTAGAAATGATATTTGACCATTTTTGTAGATTGTTTTTCGAGGAACAACTTTTATATACAACATTTTTTCATTAATTAAATAGCTAAGGTTTTACAGCGCTCCGAAGTGAGTACTAATTTTCAGTACTCTGAACTATACAGTATACTTATATTATGTGTGTACTAATAATAATTTGTCATCAGTAATGGTTTTTTTTGTTATTATAATATTTTTAATAATTAATTTTGCAATATCACTAATAATTAATTATTGAATCTTTTCCCCACCACCCAGGAGGTAGAGTCTGGAAGCGCGACTTTTTTTTACGTCGAAAAGCAGGTCTGAAATGTTCTGCAGTGTGCTTCTATTGTTCTGGAGTATGAGAAAAGAGCCAATAGCCAATATATGTATAGTTAAGAGTACTGAAAAATAGTACTCACTTCAGAGCGCTGTAAAACCTTAGTTATTGACGTTATGAAAAAATGTTGTACATAAAAGTTGTTCCTCGAAAAACAATCTACAAAAATGGTCTGATATCATTTCTTTGTAAAATGATAAAAAAAAGTTTTATTGAAAAATATAAATGGCTCTAATTTCTGAACATTTTCGCTTATAACTTTTTTATTTATAGTTCTACGACTAAAAGTTACTACACCAAAGTTGTAGAGAATTTAATTTGCAACAAATAATGTTAACGATATTTTTTTATCAGTTAAATAGTTTAAGAGATATATCGTAAAAACCATTTCAACCGCTATTTTCAAGATGGCGGCCGTGGGACAAGGGTGGCGACCCCACAAACTTGGTTTTAGCTTCACACTGACCCCCCCTACACATCAAAAAAACAAAATTGCGTCCTCTAAAAAATGCAAGGTTAGGGCTAAAAAATGTAACATTTCAATGGATCATATGTTCTTTTATTGTCACAGCTTCTCGTTAGGACTTTTTGGTTTTTGAATATTTTAATACACATAATGAATTAAAGTGCTGTAAATATTATGTATCACAAATATGTTATTTTCAATAATATGCACAACTCCGGTAGTTAGTACATGAATTTAACTTTATAATTTCAATGACTATTACTTTGAAATATAATTGAGTAAGTTAATTAATGAACTTATGTATAGGCGAAATATATCAAGTTTTGTCGCCCTCTAATTGTGCGAAGTTGTGTTTTGTAGTCACAATAACCCTTAAGATACAGTTTCTGCCAACTCAGCGGCCTCTATGAATTAATTTTGTAATAATATTGTTGTATCGTAATTAATTGGTTGACTATTAATGTAAGACTATTAATAAGTAGAATTTTTATGTATATTATTATGTATAGATCATACGACAATAATTGATTTTTTCATGTAATGAATCACATTACTGATTGTATATACGAGGAAATACAATTACATACATCATACGACAATAATATAAATAACGCTGATCTCTTATGAAATACTATCAATAATATTGATATATTTACACAGTCTTTAAAACCTTCTTGCATTAAGAGTCCTTATCGATTTTAGAGTGATTTAAACTTGTTTCTGTAATTCTTTAGAAGCTCGTTTAACAAAACTAAATTAGTAACAATGTGTGATGATATCTTAAATTAAAGATTCATTCAATATCTAAAATACGTTCGAGACAATTTATTGATATTCATTGTCCAGTTTGTTTAATAGCCAATAACCTGAGACGTGTTTAAATTTTTTCCATGCGGGACGTTCGTGTCTTTGTATTTTACACGGAATTTAATAGAAGAAGTTTTCTTATAAAATATACAACAGTAAATACACTGAGACATCCTAAAATATGTTCGAGGCAATTTAAGTACTTTTATTGAAAAATTCAAAGAAAATCTAAGTTAAAAAAGCCTTACTTTGATGAAATTTTATGCGTATATGGCGTCGAATTTCTAGTTCTTACAACAGAGTTAAAAAAAAATAAAAAATACACACTAAATGATAGGTTAATGCTTAAAAATTTGCAATAAAAAAAATACATATTATATGTTTTATGAAAGAAATGGAATAATTTAAAGTTCTCTAGAATTTTCGATTATATACGGGAGCGCAAACGTTGTTACGGCAAATCTATATAATCAAATATTCTAGAGAATTTTAAATTATACCATTACTTTCATAAAACATAGTAGTTAGTTTTTTTAAACGAGCTCCTAAAGAATTAAAGAAACAAGTCAAAATCACTCTAAAAAGCGATACGGCCTCTTAAGTGGTAGCTCAAAAAAAAAAATAAAACGTTCGTAGATGGTTACAAGTTATCAAATTTATTACAGCGCCATCTAGTTCTTAATGCCTTAAACTTCAACTCATTTCTTCAACGTGCTACGTTCGTAGCAGCGTAGCGTGCTACAGATATTTACGTATAGCTAAAGATGGCGTATTACACACATGAAAGGTTTTATATTCATAAAGTGAGATGGCGGTACCTTCTAGAATCTTTGGAAATATTCACATTTCCGGGTATTGTCGGTAATTTCGTAAATGATTTAAGTTTAGAGGGTATTTGAGGAAGCTTCGCCGCTAATTGAATCACGTTCATCACGAAGTCAATTAAGCAATTATAACTATAATTTGCCCAATGGTAATAACAAGGCACACAAACTTCACCCAAGATGAAATTTGTGGCCAGTAGACGGATAAATAATAGTTTTTCCACGCGACTCTATGCGCGTTATATTTTCTATTCCTAAACTATGCTAGATTAAATTTTTTCTATCCCAAAACAGTATAAATCAATTGCTCTTACCTCTAACCAATCTGTCATTTTTGTATGATTAGCAGCAAATTAGCAGATTAATTAACAGGCATTTGAATTTGACTTTGATTAATATATAATAACGATGAAACCTTGATGAAACTAACTAAACAAAATATTACGTGTACATAATAAAGAGCAGATACACCAAAACATGATTTAAATACAAAATAAAATTGCCTCCAATTTCACCTAGAATGTTGCTTAGTTTGTCTAAAACAACATCAGTTTCAAAGCATCAGTTGCTATGCAAAACTGTCATTTTGTAATTGCAAATTGGGCTTTGAAAAATTTGCAAGCTCAATTCACTTTTAGTTGCAAATTGAACTACATTTCGTTGGATATTTATTTGATTAGAATTCGCTATGCGATCTTTGAGTTTACATTTTTAACGTGAAGTTTTTTAACCAAAAAGATTCGATTGGATGTAACCAGATTAGCATTTTACATCTGTTTTACTAATCGATTTTCTTCACAGATAACTAGGTGATCAGCATTGCTCTGCTAGACCTTTTTACTTTTGTGTCGGTCTAATTGGATTTTCTAATTAATGTAATTAAGATAATTTAATATAAGATAAAACTTATGATTATTTATTATAAAGGCTGTTTGAATATTGTAGTTATTGTAAAGTCATGAAAAAGTTTCTTAAAACATAAATGTTTAGTTGATTTGTTTTGTACAAAAAATTCAAATTCAAAATTATTTATTGTGATTCACAGGTTATAAGGTAGGTATTACATACATATAAATAAAGACTTGAGAAGCCCCTGAATACATAATTTGATCATACTCTGTTATAATTGGGGCGGACGTGGCGGAATCAAAATGTAATTAGTAAGCTAACGAATGAGGAAGTTACAATTGTAGGGGAAATGGGCCAGAGTCACACTCAGTAAAGGCATAGTATAAAGAGAACAAGTAAGTTATATTCGAAAAAGGTATGTCGCGCCGTTTGTATGTACACGGAGCGCTTAGCCACGCTCCCCGTTCATGTACGTACGCAAGCTTGACGCACGCACACAACGCCGCTCGGTTTCTTCTCATGGACGTTCTCGTTTGCTGTGAACGGTCGGTGTTTGTTTATACAATTATTTGAAGTCTCAACGTGACAAGTGACAACCCTGCGAGAGAGCGCACGGTACCTCGCGAGTTTAGGTACCGTGCGCTCCTAAACGCCGGGAGTCAGCCTTCTTGTTCTCTTTATACTATGGTAACGGTCAGTTTGGCGAACAGCCAGCTCACTCAATTTAAACTTGAGTACGCAACTCAATTCAAATGAATAATCCCTGTAGTCTGTAGTGGAATGTGAAGGAGTATTGTCTGAACACGTGATCAAACAAGTAGTAAAAATGTTTATCTTTTTTTCATGGTTCTAAAAAATTAGCTTTTGTAATGGTAGAAAAACTCTAATAACTTTGTTGTATTATAAAAAAATTATCGAAATATTACAAATTCTGTAGTTTATTAGCTTTACCAACTTTTGTAGAGGTCTGATAATTTAACAAAGAAAATAATAAAAACAAAAAACCACAGCGAGTTAAATATAATTAAGAATTTCCAAAAAAAATATAAGCTTCATTTTTTGGAAGTTTATATGGTTAAAACATGCTTTTACTCTCAATGTATTCACCGTGGTGTAATACGAGTCACGATTACAGTAAAAGTATTGTTTCAAAAACCTGAAAAACAGCCTTCAATGGAAATTCCGCCATTTGGCTGAGCTCATTCAATCTTTTGCCAAGATATTTTAAATGCGGGTTCGTTATAAGAATTAAGAGGTGTTTTTGTCGGGTGTCGTTACGTTATTTTTATGTTGCTCGCCTTTTCACTTTTCAGTTGAACAAACATTTAATGACATGTTTTATAGCAGGTTTAGGATATGATTATTATATTTCTGTATTTGATGCTTGAATTTCCATTGATATGTTTAGATGGATATTATATTTTAAGAAGATCAAAGGTATAGAGTTTCTTATAATATTTCTGTGTGTTTTACGACAACCTATTATTATTATAACTTTATTTCGTATTCCTACCCCTCAAGTAAGGTATTTTCTTAATTTATATTTAATCCTATATCATATATAAAAAGAACTGTATCTACTTTTTTTATTTATACTAAGTGAAGATCAAACACGAATGAAAAACTCAGGACCTAAAAGCTGTTTCATTACATTGAAAACCTGCTACAGAAGTCAGAACCTATTACTTACATAGAAACTCTTGTAGCTTCGGTTAAATAGACAACTTTATATGAAACTAGAATCTTAAAACAGATAATAGAGAGAGCACAAGTTTCTAAATCCTAACAGTATTCTTAAGTATAATATGTGATTTCTGTAACGGTCAAACGACCGAATGCTCATTCTAACCCCACTATGTCAAATTCTTGTGTAAACAGGCGTAGAGCATTCTTTCGTTGTTCTTAGTGCGTTCGAAACGATTCTATGCATTGTTTTAATACTGAACACACTGAATACGAGTTTTCGTTTATACTACAAGATCACGAAAGAATGCTCTTCCTCTTGCTCTAGCTCTATGTTCGTTTGATGTAAATGCACCGTAAGAACTGATTAGACTGAATTGAACAGATTTACAGCTACATTCATGAAATAATATATCATATTTTTTGAGACAAAATGCTACTTTATGAGTTCAAGTTCTTAGGACATGTGTCTATAACTTATAATTATGAATTGGAGAGCTAAAGTTACCAATTCAAGGGCTATTCACTTGTGAATTATGATAATTGTAAATAGCAAACAAGATTATAAATTAGTACGAGTTTTTTGTAAGAAAGGGCAGTGACATGAGCTTTTGATTCTCTTTTTATAAGACTTTTCAGTGTACTTATACGTTGTTTCTTACAACTGAATTTAACCCTACTATTATCATAAAACACAGTAGGTACCATATTTTTATATAAAAAGCATCAGTCAATTTTTTTATATCGAAAGGTTTTACGTCAAATTTGTTCGCGGAAACGGAGTCTCCAAAAGATAGCATCAAATGGAATACGGGACATATTAAGAGAGGAATATATATCGAATAAAATTACATTTACCTGAACGTGACATATCAAATAACCACCCTTTGTCATAGCGGTGAAATCACGAAGCTTCAATTGATCGCAGTTTAAATTTGCTCGATGCAATCCAATTAATTTTGCAGTAAAATATTATAAGGATGTGTGAAGATGAATTGTCAGTTTTGTATAAGTGCTATTGTTTGATGTAAATTTTATGAAATAATATTTTTTTATTAGATTACTAGGTTTCCGCCCGCGGCTTCGCCCGCGCAGTAAAAGAAAAACCCGCATAGTTCCCGTGGGATTTCCGGGATGGCGTCTTTTTCCCGGGATAAAACGTAGCCTATGTCCTTTCTCGGGTATCAAAATATCTCCATACCAAATTTC
Organism: Colias nastes; assembly: GCA_907164665.1. Lineage (NCBI taxonomy): Eukaryota > Metazoa > Arthropoda > Insecta > Lepidoptera > Pieridae > Colias > Colias nastes. Next base: position 39,004 of record CAJQZM010036418.1, read on the forward strand.
ATGCAAATTGGTTCAGTAGTTTAGGCGTGATTGAGTAACAGACAGACAGACAGAGTTACTTTCGCATTTATAATATTAGTATGGATTAGTATGGATTTAAAATTTGTATAAAAGTGTTTTGGTGGTTAATATGTAAAGGAAAGTAAAACTCTATCATCGTTACACAAATCTATATCAAATAAGGTATCTTTGCGCATAAATAGTCAACTCTATTCTCATTTTTCCATTAATATATATTTGTATCGTTTTTAGTTTATTGTGATTTGTGTCTATTTCTATCCCTTATCTACTTGTATAAATTAAATTTACCTATAAATGTCCAGATGCTCTGATGTTCTTTATGAAATACACTAAACTTTTAAAAGCATTTATAATTGTAATTTTTTTTACTTAATAATAAATGAATGAATTTGATAACTGAAATAGGCTGCGTAACTAGTTAGATTAAGCAGGAGATACCATTATTGAAGTGAAACTTCTTTATCGGGGTTGGAAAAAAATTTAGTGTAACATTTTTTCGTTACGGGTGACATTTTTCCGTTACGCGCCATCTTTTTCTTATCCCTACTACGCGTGATTCGACGTAAACTCAAACTCAAACTCAAACATTTATTTATTCAATTAGACTTCTTCGAGAAGCACTTTTGAAACGTCAATACATATTTTTAACATTTACCACCGATTCGGAAAGCAGTATCTATGGAGAAGAATCGGCAAGAAACTCCATAGTTGCTCTTTTAAATCATTTCAGTATTACAATTTAATTTTACAAAATATGTAAGTAACTGTACGTATATATCATAATATGCGCGTATTCCTGTAAAGTTGCCTAAAGTAAATTATTTTTTGAAAAATAAGGTCATAAAGAAGTTTCGCTTCTTACGTGTTTACACTAGTACACGCACACATTTTTTTTTATGAGAAATGTCCATCTCTACAGCATTTGTGATTAAATCCAGTTACAATACTAATTGGTATAATACATACATATAAAAAATATCAGGTCAAGTAAATTTAACGTCCTGAACGTGAAAAGGTTAAAAGAACGTACAAAAATACTGCCAACATAGTAATTTGAGCCTGTTATGTAATTTCACTCAAGTCGTTTCAGTTTATGAGGTGCAATACACGAGTTTATGGCAACAGCCTTGATGCTTTATTGGAAACATTACACTTATTGGCGTAGTTTTACGACCTTCTAAATTATTGGTAAGTAAACGACAGTTGGGAACTAATTTTGATGTTGAGGACGCAGTTTTAAATGTCTGCGTCTGTTGGTCTAAGGTGGGTCTTTTATTAAGCAAATATATTATAATTATGAATTTACAGCTAAATTTGCAGAACTATACGAATTTGCTCCTTTCGCATTTTTTGTAGATTTAGAAATATATTAACGTATTTTTCATAGTGCCTGTAAGATATGTACATATAATATGCATGCCGTTATAGTGAAGACCAGCTTCGCCTAGACATGACGCCAAATAGCTTTTTATGTCATATTTCTTATCTCTAAAGAGACCGATTGTTTTTCCTATATATATATTGCTATGAACAAACTTACATGAAAGAGTATAAACACGTTAATATGATATTAACATTTAAAATCCGCTTTTAATTCCAATACGAATGTGAAAAAAAAACTCTTTCTAAATTTATTACCTTATCTTAAAACCCAGAGCACAAAAAGAACCAACACATAAATCTTCAAATATAATTTAGAGAAAGATATCAACAAAGTGCACACAATATAGTGAATTTATTGTAGAAAAGATGTTTGTCAAATAATATGGAAGATAGCGTTTAAAGCTGCCAATATTCATCCCTTGCTTATCGCGTATTGTTCGCTTGTGGTGTAATAACACTGAAAGACATTTGAATTTACTAGTTTGATGAAACATATTTTGTTAAATTTAGTTTTGAATATTTTGAATTTTTTTGTTATAAATCTACAGTCATTTACAGGTATTAATGTATGCCGACAGAAATCCATTACAAACGATATATATTCATAATCAAATTAAATAAAATACAATGTTATATTAATTTCAATTGTAGTAAAGAAACACAATTGACTAGTTCCACTTTATTTAGATTATTATTACAAAAAACTGCGACTGGTTTCGAAACATCATCGTCAGGTATGACGTAGTATTTTGTAATAAAAATCTAATTAAAATGGAACTAGTGAATTGTGTTTCTTTACTATAAAATGCAGTTCAATCAAGAAGTAACAATACAAAGTATAAATTATGATTTCAATTAATTGGGACAATTGACTTGAAATTATACTCGTGAAAGGAAGATTAAAATCTTAAAAGTTACCTTTATAATAATTGATGCTATTCCATAATGGAATTGAGTCCTTTACATCGTTAAAGTAACATCAAATAACTTCTATTTCCGAGCGTTATATGAAAAAATATGTATATGAAGACACTTTCTACTAAAATATAATTATCAGGAAAAGCCTAATCTTCTCATTGGAGCGATGCCAAGCTTCTTAATTAAGCGGAAGCCTTTATTTAAAGTTTATTATGTTTCTGGAAGCTTCGCTGATGATAGAATATGTACATATTGATGAGACTGATCGTGAATGGAACAGTTTAGTTGGGCAGGGATTTAGAAAATACTGGATATAGTTAAAATGGAAGATAAAGTATTTAAAAATATTTTTTGAATTAATTTATTTATAAAAATTAAAGTTACTACGTAGTAGGCGGTTTTGCCCTAGAGGTAAACCGAAAACACGGGATGAAACCAATCCTTTATCCTATCTTAGGTCTGAAACTATGTTTCTGCAAGTTTTAATCAATATCGGTTCACTCGTTTTGGCGCGAAGACTAGAGCAGGCAGGCAGGCCGACAGACAGAGTTAATTTCGTATTGTATTGATTAATTTCCGCATCTAAATATTTAAAAAAATATTTAGAAAATATTAAAAAAAATATTTAGTAGGAATAATAATTAGCTGAAAAAATTTGCACTTTATTTACAGATACATCAATTTAATTATTTAATATCAACTAAAAACCAAAATTAATGTTATGCACCAATATTTTCCGTTTTACTTAATTATTCTCTTGGTATTCTGATAATATAGCTTTTCCCGAAGGCAATTTATAATGAAAAAATAATACAACCTTTCAACCTTATAAATTTTTGTTTGTTCTAAAATGAACTTCATTTTTTTTCTGTATAACGCCTGTAAAGCACCACAAATAAGAAACTTAATTCTTTAAGAATTTTATTAAATACTTTAGGTCTTAGGATAGAGGATATCTAGCTTAGCCTAATTCTATGGAAATGGTAATGATAGTAGATTAGTGTATACTGTATAGTGTATAGTGCAATGTGTACATAGCTTAACATATTCATATTAGTTTATCTAGGAAATGTTTTTATAAACTAAACTAGTACTTATCATGATAGTAGGAGTATGTAAAGGTTTTGCTATTTTATGTATGGGTTGAAAGCTAGTGACTAAATTTATCTAAACTTTTGTGTAAGTAGCATTTTACTTGACTGTTCAAAAGAGGGTAATATTTTTATCAGTCTCATTTTAATATCTATTAAGTAACTTTAAATATTTTCTAAGAAATTTTAAAATTTTATATCCATAGTAAAATATTCAATCATATCTATTTAAGCATAATATTTATTTATTTATTTATTTATTTAACACTTTATTGTGCTATAAACCAGGTACATAAAATAACAATTTACAATAAACAAAAGCACAAAGGGCGGCCTTATCACTATGCAGTGATTTCTGCCAGGCAACCACGGGGAGAAGGCAAAGAAGCGAGATAATAAATTGAGAAACAGAAGAAAAAGAAAAAAAACAATTATTGGATTGAGTAGAAGTAATTATATAATACAATAAAATGCGTATACAAGATACACACAACATACTATACATTATAATAAACTAATCATATTAATACAACTAAAGACACACATACATACATATTATATATACATACAAATACATACTAAATAGTAGTAACTATATAACTAAAAATATATAATATAAATATACTTATACTACATAAATATATACTAATCCGAATTAAGTAGAAATGAGTGCGTTGAGAGGGGATAGACAGAATACGTCTATCCACTGATCGAAGAGAGTAGTTTTCGCAGTGTAGAAAAATGAAGTAGTTTTTAAGGTAGGAAGGAGAGGAAGGATCAAAGAGGATACGGTAGAGTAATTGAAGGCAGTGGAGGTTACGTCGGAG
>CAJQZM010036418.1:48243-60972 GCA_907164665.1 Colias nastes
CATCTAAACATATCAATGGAAATTCAAGCATCAAATACAGAAATATAATAATCATATCCTAAACCTGCTATAAAACATGTCATTAAATGTTTGTTCAACTGAAAAGTGAAAAGGCGAGCAACATAAAAATAACGTAACGACACCCGACAAAAACACCTCTTAATTCTTATAACGAACCCGCATTTAAAATATCTTGGCAAAAGATTGAATGAGCTCAGCCAAATGGCGGAATTTCCATTGAAGGCTGTTTTTCACGTTTTTGAAACAATACTTTTACTGTAATCGTGACTCTTATTACATCACGGTGAATACATTGAGAGTAAAAGCATGTTTTAACCATATAAACTTCCAAAAAATGAAGCTTATATTTTTTTTTGGAAATTCTTAATTATATTTAACTCGCTGTGGTTTTTTGTTTTTATTATTTTCTTTGTTAAATTATCAGACCTCTACAAAAGTTGGTAAAGCTAATAAACTACAGAATTTGTAATATTTCGATAATTTTTTTATAATACAACAAAGTTATTCGAGTTTTTCTACCATTACACAAGCTGATTTTTTAGAACCATGAAAAAAAGATAAACATTTTTACTACTTCTTTGATCACGTGTTCAGACAATACTCCTTCACATTCCACTACAGACTACAGGGATTATTCATTTGAACTGAGTTGCGTACTCAAGTTTAAATTGAGTGAGCTGGCTGTTCGCCAAACTGACCGTTACCATAGTATAAAGAGAACAAGTAGGCTGACTCCCGGCGTTTAGGAGCGCACGGTACCTTTACTCGCGAGGCGCAGGGTTGTCATTTGTCACGTTGATACTTTAAATAATTGTATAAACAAACACCGACCGCTCACAGCAATGGCGCAGTCCTCACGAGAACGGTCCATGAGAAGAAACCGAGGGGCGTTGTGTGCGTGCGTCAAGCTTGCGTACGTACATGAACGGGGGGCGTGGCCAAGCGCTCCGCGTACATACAAACGGTGCGATGTACCTTTGTTCGAAGATAACTTACTTGTTCTCTTTATACTATGCCGTTACTATGTGTCTGGCCCATTTCCCTTACAATTGTAACTTCCTCATTCGTTAGCTTACTAATTACATTTTGATTCCGCCACGTCCGCCCCAATTATAACAGAGTATGATCAAATAATGTATTCAGTGGCTTCTCAAGTCTTTATTTATATGTGTGTAATACCTACCTTATAACCTGTGAATCACAATAAATAATTTTGAATTTGAATTTTTGTACAAAACGAATCAACTAAACATTTATGTTATATGAAACTTTTTCATTACTTTACAATAACTACAATATTCAAACAGCCTTTCGTAATATAAATAATCATAAGTTTTATCTTATATTAAATTATCTTAATTACATTAATTAGAAAATCCAATTAGACCGACACAGACGTAAAAAGGTCTGACAGAGCAATGCTGATCACCTAGTTATCCGTAAAGAAAATCGATCAGTGAAACAAATGTAAAATGCTAATCTGGTTACATCGCAGCTTCCAATCGAATCTTTTTAGTTAAAAAAACCGTCACGTTAAAATGTAAACTCAAAGATCTCGTAGCGAATTCTAATCAAATAAATATCGTACGAAATGTAGTTCAATTTGCAACTAAAAGTGAATTCAGTTTGCAAATTTTTCAAAGCCCAATTTGCAATTACAAAATGGCAGTTTTGCATAGTAACTGATGCTTTGAAACTGATGTTGTTTTAGACAAACTAAGCGACATTCTAGGTCAAAATGGAGGCAATTTTATTTTGTATTTAAATCATGTTTTGGTGTATCTGCTCTTTATTATGTACACGTAATATTTTTTTAGTTCGTTTCATCGTTATTATATATTAATAAAAGTTAAATTCAAATTCCTGTTTATAAATCTGCTAATTATACAAAAAACGCCTGATTGGTAAGTGGTAAGAGCAATTGATTTATACTGTTTTGGCATATAAAAAATGTAATCTAGCATAGTTTAGGTATAAAAAATAACGCGCATAGAGTCGCGTAGAAAAACTAGTATGGAGATCCATCTACTGGCCACAAATTTCATCTTGGGTGAAGTTTGTGTGCCTGGTTATTACCATTGGGCAAATTATATCTAGTTATAATTGCTTAATTGACTTCGTGATGATCGTGATACAATTAGCGCCGAAGCTTCCTCAAATACCCTCTAAACTTAAATCATTTACGAAATTACCGACAATACCCGGAAATGTGAATATTTCCAAAGATTCTAGAAGGTACTGCCATCTCACTTTATGAATATAAAACCTTACGTGTGTGTAATACGCCATCTTTAGCTATACGTAAATATCTGTAGCACGCTACGCTGCTACGAACGTAGCACGATGAAGAAATGAGTTGAAGTTAAGGCGTTAAGAACTAGATGGCGCTGTAATAAATTTGATAACTTTGTAACTATCTACAGTCGACTCTCGTTAATTCGAAACTCGAGGGACTCTCAAAATATTACGAATTATCAAGAGTTTGAAATATCAAATGGTTCGAAATTTGTGAGAGAAAATAAATAAAACTTCGAATTATTAATTGTTAATAAATTATTATTTATTAAATGCTATTCTACAGTAACCGAATGATAACTAAACATACCAATTCGTGAGAACTGAGAAGTGTAAAGTCAAACTAATCATAACAAAAACAACGGCTCATTGAACAAGTTTGAACTTGTCGCAAAATGTACCTACCTCTCTGCAACTTTGAATTGTCGAGTGTTGGACGCTGATGAGTTCGAATTAACGCGTCGTTTTGTTATATAGCAATGATATTTTTATTCAAATTACCAAGTGCACAAAAATGTATGGATTTAGTTCGAAATATAAAGAGATTTTGTAGGGAACTCGTGATAACTTTGAATTATAGAGAGGTTCGAATTATCGCAGGTTTGAATTAACGAGAGTCGACTGTACGTACTTTTTATTATTATATTTCGAGCTATCATTTTATGCAAGAAAGTTTTAATGACTGTGGATATATTAATATTATTTTATTTCATAAGATATAAAATAATTTTAAAAATTTTATTTCCTCGTATCAGCTCGTATTGATAAGTAATCAGTAATGTGATTCATTAAATGTAACAATCATTTATTATAGTATGATTTATAAAAATACATATTTATTCTTTTACTAATAGTCTTTCAACTAAATCAAACCATTAATAACGATATTTATTATTACAAAATTAATTCATAGAAGGCGCTGAGTTGGCAGAAACTGTATCTTAAGGGTTATTGTGACTACAAAACACAACTTTGCACAATTAGAGGGCGACAAAACTTGATATATTTCGCCTATACATAAGTTCATTAATTAACTTACTCAATTATATTTCAAAGTAATATAGTCATTGAAATTGTAAAGTTAAATTCATATACTAACTACCGGATTCGTGCATAATAATGAAAATAACATATTTGTGATACATAATATTTACAGCAATTTGTGTATTAAAATATTCGAAAATCAAAAAGTCTTAACGAGAAGCTGTGACAATAAAAGAACATAATAATTTTTGTTTTATATATTTATTCAATTAGACTTCTTCTAGAAGCACTTTTGAATCATCATAACATATTTGTAGTGTAATAAATGATAACATATCAACAATATTTTAATAATATATTTTAGTCCCCTTAATTTAACATTTTTTATGTCTATTTAAAGATCGCCTTCGTACATGGTACATACTAAAGCCAAGTTCTTATGTCAGAAATGACCAATAAACAGACAATAAAAACAAAATGGCGTCGATCCAGATACCATTTAAACACAAGTGCTTTATTAGAAGGATGTTATGACGTAAATAATGAGGTCTTAAAACATATGAAATATGACTTTTTTAATGTTTGGTGAGAATTTTCTTTGCGCTTTCTTTGCCTAATTTTGTTTTGCCATAAACAGCAATGAATCAACTAGGTACTATTTGAAAAAATATTTCATGTAAAACGAAGTTGCAAGATTATTAACATATTCATGTGCGTCATTAAAATATTTGATTAAAGTGGACCTTTTTGTACTAACTATAGTAGGTAATATAATGATTATTAACGTACAAATATAACACATATGAAAACCATATTGTCAGACCACGATTAAAGTTGTTATTAACTATAATTTGATCCAAACTAAAGCAGAAATAAAGCACTATCTAAATGGTTCATGCAACCTTTAGTCAATATAGTAGAATATAGTTAAATACTAGAATTAAAAGAAACAGTTACCATTATGTTCGACATAGGGGAATGAAACAGGAAACGGGAAGAGTAAGGGACAGCATAATGACCTGCATTCTACAGAATGAAAATTGCATATATAATTATGTATATTAGGACCTACATTTAAGAACGAATTTATTTTGAAAGTACTAATGACGTAGTACTAAACTTAGTAAAAAAAATAATATAGATAACTTAAGCACATAATTTTTTTTTTGTTAACGTTTAATGAATATATTCTTTGAAAATAAATACACATTGTAAATAGCACCAATATATTATAATTTTAATTATTACTTGATCACTAATTGCTTTATAAAACTAACTCTATTTTTAGCGATTCCAACTTTATTTAAAGGAAAATATCAAGCGCCGCCTCCGTGTAATTGAAATATTAGCTTAACTTGTTACCGTTATCAGTACAATATTAGACATAAAAGAAGTTAGACTTAAAGAAACTACTCGTTCCTGTAATTATAAAAGTTCATAACAAACCTCTTTAGTGTTTACAATAAATACACTGTACTGTTCAACTTTAGAAATAATTGTTTGTAGGCCCGGATTAAATATTAGATTAATAAACTAGCTGTGTCCGCGGTTTCACCCTCATTACCCCGCTCCTGTTGGTCTTAGCGTGATGATATAAATATATAGCCTATAGCCTTCCTCGATAAATGGGCTATCTAACACCGAAAGAATTTTACAAATCAGACCAGAAGTTCCTGAGATTAGCGCGTTCAAACAAACTCTTCAGCTTTATAAAATTAGTATAGATTTAATTTAATTGCTATATAAGTAATAATAATGTATTTATTTTAATTTCAATAATTTAAACGACAAACTAATTTGTTATACCTTCTACCGTCAATTTTGATGTTTAAATTATTATTTGATACGTACTACTGCATTATCACTCACCCCGTAGGTCTATTTAATGTCGTAGATCGTTTCGTAGCAAGCACGTAGACTGTCTACATAATAATAGTTTCACTACTTTTGGATGTTTCATTTAGTTTATCTGTTAGTTAAAAATTGTTAAATAGGCTAATACGGTATATAATATATAAGTTGAGTAACTGTTACGTATAGGAGGGCCTATTATTAATTAAATTTTTTTCTTCTTCCTGGCGCTAAAAAAATTGTAGTAGCTTATCATGGTAATAGTAAATGGTAAATGAAACTATCAAAGTAATTTTAGATAAAATAACAGAGAGAATTACACTAGTCAGCTAAGTATACGTGAATAGCTTCCTTTTGAAGAGATACACAAATGTGGTAACTAACAGATTTAATGATTTCCAAACTTATTAGTTTACTTCTTTTCTTGTTTAATGTGAATCATTAATATTATTCAAAAAACTATTTGCCCTACAAAAGGTATGGTTTTATCAAAGGGTATGTGAATTGATCTTCGAATATGTATCGATAATGATGTCAAAAAAAATTTACTAATAAGCTCACTTTTTCACTGTTTCTTTGTTTATGTTCATGTTATTTAACTGACACACGATCCTGCGTGTATTTTTTGGTATTATTACTTTTTTTTTTAATACAAATATCCAACAATTGTTAACACTAATTATATAGACATGCAAAAAAAATACAATTAACAAATCAAGTGCAAATATCAATAATTATAGGCTTACACCACATGCCTTTAAAAAATTGTTTTGACATAATTTGTAAAGTATTTGAAAAAAAATAGATAACATATATTTTAAACTATTGAATTTAAATATTATTACTTTCTTAAAATATCTGTAGTATTTGTAGGGAAATCAAACTCGCCATCTATATCGAAGATTAGTAGATTATTTCTTCTTTAGGCGATTTGAGAGTAAAATTTAAAGGTCGCGGCATTGCAATATCATCACGTCATGGAGTAAGGCAACGATTTTGATATCTTATTTTGAATCTTGCCAAAGAAGTTTCAGATCTGACACGTGTGCTTGGCACACATTTTATTCTTAACAATATAATATTGTATCAGGTGTACTACATTACTGTGTACAGTACGTTTCGTCAAATTGAACGTGGGATCCAAAAATAACTAAGTATGAAAGCTATTTAAATTTATAAAATATGAGTATAACATTAATGGCTTTTCTCTACAACTTGATCTCGTTAAATATGTCTCGTCCGATATTTTATACTTAATAATAAAAAAATAATTTAATATATTATTTATATGTGTATAGTAATTTAGCACTAACATCGTACAAATCATGTTTTGCAGAGGGTTTCTGATGTCATCGTACTTCATAAATTAGATAATTTCGATAAATTTTATTATAATTAGAAATAAAGAAATAGTTATTTTAATAACTTTGGATTGTATTCAAAACATTGGTCCACATTAACCAGGCATCTGAATGAAACATATTATGTTTCATAGTTTTGTTTTTATCATACAATATGTAACACAAAATAATTCCCTTTTTAGCCAGTATATACTTACCTTCTACTACAATTTACAAATAAGTCATCAAATATTTAATATAACATTGAATTTAAAAGGAAAAATAATATCGCCCTGTTATTGCAACGACAATTATGTTATTATAAAAAAGCTCCTAGAGCTAAAATTCTATATTTTGTTTAGGGCCGATTTTTCAATGCTTGTTTAAAACTTATCCGTCCAATAAAGTATTACACGATAAAATTAAAATGTCACGTAAACTGTCAAATACGGGCAATTAGAATACGTTTTTAAAATGGTAGTTTTATACATTATTCGACGAATAAGTTTTAACCAAGGATTGAAAAATAGCCCTTAGACATAGATATTGTATACTAGGTTTCCGCCCGCGGCTTCGCCCGCGCAGTCAAAGAAAAACCCGCATAGTTCCCGTTCCCGTGGGATTTCCGGGATTGCGTCATTTTCCCAGGATAAAAAGTAGCCTATGTCTCTTCTCGGGTATCAAAATATCTCCATACCAAATTTCATGAAAATTGGTTCAGTAGTTGAGGCGTGATTGAGTAACAGACAGACAGACAGAGTTACTTTCGCATTTATAATATTAAGTATGGATTGTGAGAGACGTATAACTCACAGGAGCTCACAAAAATATTCTATTCACCCCAAATTTAAATAAAAAAAGCGATATTAGTCGCCAAAATACATTCCTTTCACAACAGTGTTAATTCGACGCTCCAATAGAAGCGCGGGTAAATACGCGATCGTTGTTAGCTCAAGTTGTAATGTATGCATAATTTCATGTTTATGCAGTAATTTTAGTTCTGCCTACATCACTTATGATTTGTAGTCCTTGAACCTTTATACGGTTTAACTGATATATGTTTTATACGAGAATATCTGTTGCTAGTTAAGAATCTCTATATATTACTTGTGGCTTCGGCTTCGCCCGTGGTACATTTTTACGTTTTCTCTCCATGAGAACCATCTTCGTACTTTAAGGAATATTATAAAAAAATAATTAACGAAATCGGTTCAGCCGTTCTCGAGTTTTGCGCTTACCAACACATTTAGCGATTCCTTTTTATTATATAAGATATTAAATTCCCATGTCACAATACCATACCATACTACTCCGAAATGGCAGGACCGATTCTCATGAAATTTTGTGTGCTTATTGGGTAGATCTGAGACTCGGCCAAAATATATTTCACATACCCCTAAGTGATAAGAGTAAAGCAGAATAAAGCTGAAGAGTTTGTGTGTTTGAATGAACGCGTTTATTCACGAACTACGGGTCCGATTTGAAAAATTATTTCAGTGTTGGATAGCCTATTTATTGAGGAAGGCTATCAGCCACATATCATCCCGCAAAGAGAGACAGGAGCGTAGCAATGCGGGTAAAACCGCGGGGCACAGCGAGTAAATCTTAATATAATCATTTATTTTTGTGTTGATGATATTTTGGACAATCTATTATCTAAAAATAAATAAAATATTTACCTAAATGAATGAATGAATGAATCATTCATTCATTCATTCAAAATATGTACCTACTTGTAAACGTAAAAATAACGGAAAAGCTCATATTGGATAAGCTGTTTTTAAATTATTACGCTTAGCATTATGTTCATGATAACGAGAGGCAAAACGATTGTTTTGCACGTTTATTTTTTCCTATTTGAAATTTCAATTTTGAGTCTTATATAAAGTTGAAAATCATTAAATACTACACGAAAAACATAATTTATATGTTTACAATCTATTTATTTAAAACTAGCGGTCCACCCCGGCTTCGCTCGTGTGTTTACGTTTTCTCTCAATAAGAAACATCCTCGTGCTTCAAATAGTATCATAAAAAACAAAATCGGTTCAGCCGTTCTCGAGTTTTGCGCTTACCAACACATTTAGCGATTCATTTTTATTATATAGATAAACACTTTTTACTATTGATATTAAATAGCTCTCTTTATTTCCCCATTTTTACATACATTGTAAAAGTTATCGCACCAAATATTTATTTCGTCGGCTTAATGCAAACTCATATTTTCATATGAACCGCTGTAGAGTGGATTAGTTCTGATGACGTGAACAAAATAATGACATGTTTAACAATTACATTTTATTACACGATAAGAAGCAATGATAAAAAACCAATAAACTTTCAGAGCTTTGTAAATTCCCTACATTTTTCAGTGTAACGCCGATAGCTAAATAGGAAAAACTAGAGATATATTCAACACATAATTCATAATTATATTAAAACTATTATAAATAATTTACAAATAATAATTAATCTTACGGGACAATAATTCATAAAAATTCCTTAGTTAAAACAATCTAATTAGGAACTGGAAGATAAAAACCTATGGAGGGTTGTCGCGTAAAAACCACAGGACAGTTCTTTGGCATATTATGATAATATACAGTTACATATTTTGTAAAATTAAATTGTAATACTGAAATGATTTAAAAGAGCAACTATGGAGTTTCTTGCCGGTTCTTCTCCATAGATACTGCTTTCCGAATCGGTGGTAAATGTTAAAAATATGTATTGACGTTTCAAAAGTGCTTCTCGAAGAAGTCTAATTGAATAAATAAATGTTTGAGTTTGAGTTTGAACTGCAATATTCAATACAGTTTTCGTAGTCTTTTTTAAAATAGTTTTGAAAGTATACATTTCATATTATAAAGTTATAATATTAATCCAAAAGACCGAAATAAAAAAGCGTAATTAGAAACACGTACTTTTTTCAGATTTAAAATAAATTATTTTTTTCTCAATTATTAATTAAGTCCCAACCAGAACCTCATAATCCTACATCCACCATAAAAAACACCAAACTAGGGTACTAAAATAAAATACAAATTATCCCATAATAAAATACGAATAAATATGAGAACTTAAGTACGTAGGTGCGTTGAGTATATAACGGAGCGAGTTCGACTCTACCGCCTAGACACCTGTGCGTCGCGATCAGTGCTGCCTGCTTGCCGTGAGTTTGTACGTGTTTTTTAATTATATATAGCTTTATATTATAATAAAAATATATTTTTTTATGTTCGTAATAATGCCTAAACAATTGTTTCAATAAATGAATTGTTTTGAACGTTAAAAAATAAATGACGTTTAGTTTTTTGGTAAACTTTTGCTAGATTTCCGATCTGTTTTAATAAGTTTATGTACGTAATTTAGGTTTTTTTAAATATAAATTGTATCGAGTAATAACAATAATTAATTTAATAAAGAATGTAGGCTACTTTGTACCAAAACCAAATTAATAATATTATACCAAACTTTAAAAGCTCGCGCTACGTCTTATTTGTAATTGTAAAGTTTTTACCAAGTTCTGTAAAATAAACTTAATAATTACATTTGAATAGATAATCTTATTAGTAATATATTTTTATTGTTTATGCGAGTGATATAAAAAAATCTATAATATATCTATACATAAATCTTGCAGACACGTTCCAGAAAAAAATATATTTAAATTCCTTTAATTTTAGTATTTCGTTTTAATAATTATTAAGGACCGGTTTTTTTTAGCAGATAACAATGCCTCTAACTAAATTTCTTTTATTAATAAACTAAATTTACGTTATTAATTATTATGAAAAATCTTTTTTAATACCTATTGTGAATTTACTAAAAATAGAAATGTTCTTGATGAAAATAATATCCATACTAAATGCTAACTTTCTAAGAATTTATAATTAATTAATATTGAATTAGAAATTTTGTAATAAATAAAAATTAAAGGATTTCTTCAGAAAAGGTCTATTGTAGTTGATTTAAATTAAATGGTCTATTTCAGCTACGACTTTCTATAAAAGTTATCTTAATATATATATAAATCTCGTGTCACAATGTTTCTCCTCAATGGACTCCTAAACCACTTAACCGATTATAATAAAATTCGCACATCATGTGTAGTTCGATCCAACTTGAGAGATAGGATAGTTTAAACATGTAGGTAGCACGGGCGAAGCCGGGGCGGACCACTAGTATGTATATATTTCCTTACGATATTCAATTGTCTATGAACCCTATAAAGAGTTACGAATTTATATTCATTGTTCTTTATTATACCTTATATCTATTTTCTATCTTCATACATAAAAATTACCGTTTGAAACGATCTCGTAAGAGAGCGAAAATAATTTCACGTATATTTTCCTATCCTTAGTAATGGAGTTAATATAATGAAATAACAAACAATAAAAAGAGTTATATATTTATAAGCCGCGGGTGGAAGCTAGAATGTTATAAATAATTGAATGGATAAGAAGAATGCATCTTCAAGTAATAAAGATAAAATAGTTTTATAAAAACTAAAAATGTCTCGATCCATTAAAATTACTTTTTACTATGATCGCGTAAAAGATGCCGTACAAAAATGGTGGTCCACAAAGTCGGAATTTAGTTTTATTTTCTGACAATTGCCGGGGTAAATTTGGTCATTTGATTTTGTACGGCATCTGTGTTATACTATTTCAGTACTGCTTTTAATCCATTATTTCGCAACGCCATACAAAAATCATGGAAACAAGGGGAAAAAATCTCTACCTGTACTTTCAAATTCTCATCTGCACTCAGTTGGACAGCTTACAAGTGACGGCATAGTGCTTATTATGCTCTTATATCGTTCTAGATAGGTCACCTGGTGGTTCAAATGACCCATAACTTTTTCAACATGGGTATGTAGTCTATAAGGAAATCTAAATAAATTCCAAGAATTTGCCAGTCAATTAGAATAACAATTTTTTTTACCTATTTATATAAGCAATTCTTTTTAAAGTTGACAAACCCCAATCACACACAAACATGCCACAAAGAGCTCTTTTCCTGTCAATATAAGTTTTGTTTTTGGGTTGTCTCTACCTGAATTAAATTGGTTTATATTGAACTTCTCTATTAATAAATAAAAACTATAATTAAATGTAACTATTACTATATTTAACCTGTAATAATACATAATGCTTACTGGAGCGTTAAACTTCCAATTATAGGTACCTATTTTAACATGAAAAACTCCTAAAATTATCCTCTTCAATTAAAAGTATTTCAAGCTTAACTCGCGACAATATCAGTTACTTCCTCCACAAAAAAGCAGGGAAAATTAAAAGAGTATATTGTTTGCACTGGTTTTTCTTTCATAAAATATATATCTCTAATATATGAAATTCCCGTGTCATAATGTTAGTAACCATACTCCTCCAAAACGCTGGACCGATTCCCATGAAATTTTCTGTGCGTATCGGGTAGGTCTGAGAATCGGCCAAAATCTATTTTTCATACCCCTAAGTGATAAGGCAGAACAACTTTTGCCGGGACAGCTAGTAAACATATAAACACACTAGCTGCACTCCACGGTTTCACGCGCGTGGCTGCACTGCTGTTGGTCTTAGCGTGATGATATATAGCCTATAGCCTTCCTCGATGAATGGGCTATCTAACACCGAAAGAATTTTTCAAATCGGACCAGTAGTTCCTGAGATTAGCGCGTTCAAACAAAGAAACTCTTCAGCTTTACAATATTAGTATAGATAAACAAAGGCTACACTCACATCGATGACAATATTTCAAATTTATTCAATTTCCATTGCATACGATTTTTTATTTTACTCACGGGAACGTAAAAATGAAATTAATGGATGAGGATGGATGAAAATACTTTTTTTAAAAAATTTGTAAATCAAATACGAATAAACAGTTGACACAAGTTAATATGTATTGTATTAATTGTTTGATTTTTACAAAATAAACTCAAAAGACGTGGGTTCAAACCCCACCTCAGCATCTAATTTTTATCTGTTCTTTAAAAATTCATCAATATTAACTCATTTCGCTATACTTCCCTATTTTTATCATTTAAAATTTATCAGATTATCTATATGAAACTTATAAATATTATAAAAATATTATTCTTTAAACTAAAATCTGATAGTGTTTATGCTATGTAGGAGTTTCAGGAATTACGAAAGCAAAATAAGACAGCTTAATAAGACATAATAGACTACAAGCCCGCATAGGAAAAAAATATGGGTCAAATGAACCA